>CADDXX010000298.1:342497-383973 GCA_902810485.1 Alauda arvensis
GAATTGACGTTTGATGTAATAAGGTTCAATGAAAGGAAAGAAGGTAAGGAATGCGAATTCGACTTGAAACAACTTTGAAAACACCTGAGCAGCCTCCTCCCTTAAAACAAACCAAAAAAAAGGGACTGCAGAAAAAATTTAGTGGTGAGAAATAAAATTTAGCCCTGACACAAGATTTTCAAATGTGAGCCATGATTTATCATGATAAAATTTCAAACTGATCTKCTATTAATTAGTCATGTGATGAAGAGTATGACATGCATAATCTTTATACAAGCGTTTTAATAGTGGGTTTTGCTCTGAATTACAAATCATGCTGCAAGTGTGCCTATGACAGGGTTGTGTGAAGGTACTTACCTTGAGTACTTCACGTCATTTTTGATGTGAATGTGGCTTTGTGGTATTTCAATTCTTAATATTTAATCTAGAGTAAGRAGGATGCATATTTCTTGCCTTTTAAATACTCATTTCAAAGCATGTTATGGTGTGGTGCTGATGATGGACTTTGTGTAAATTTCTGTGTTTATTGAGTGACAGTTAACTGGTTTTTTTTTTCTGTATCTGCAAATATCTGTACAGAGATAAATAAGATGCTCAATGAATGGTTGAGGTTATTGGTATTTCTTTCTCTATTTTCAAATTCAAATATAAATARCAAAACCTGAACAATTCAAGAATACTAAGTAGGTCTTATTATAATGCACCTTTTGCTGTGTATATGATTGCATTTCAGATTCAAGTAAATCAGAATTAAAATATTTCCATGAAACCAYGCTTTTATGAAATTAACAAATCTGTCAGGACATCTTTATTTCAGTCTTTTGATCATGTTAAACCTTTCACTGATCACAGMGTGTTTTCAAGAGGTTTCAAAGCTTCTTACAAAATATTTTCYCAGCTCTGAAAGCCAATGGTCACACTGCAGAAGTCATAACCATTTAATTGCTAAACTGATTTGAGTGCTCCAGAACATATCAGCATGCAGACCCAAGTCTTCCAACACAACTGATCCAACTWGTCACCTGATGTAGCTCTTTTTAGAGATTGAGGCCCCTGTGGGAGATGGTAGGGRCAACAGATTCTCCTTTGGGGAARCARTAAACAAAATACTTTGTTTTGAAAAGACTGTTTTATAAACAAATTTATTTTTTCTTTCTTGTATCCATCCCATAGATGACATTCATCCTCAAGTTTGCTTTATTTTGGTTAATTTGYGCCTGTGTTGACCCTCTTCCCCCTGAGTGTTCTGAATGTCAGGTCTGTGATAATTGTTTACTCACTGTGCTGGAGGGATCTCCCACAATTTCTCTTCATAATACATAGACAGAATTCCCTCAAAGTGTTYGATACTTTTGAATCTTTTCTTCCAAATACATAAAAAGAAATAATATTTCAGTTGTGATGGCATGCAATAGACAACAGATAACAGAATAACAAATATAAAGGCTACAGTTGTCTCACTGCATGCAGCTTTTCATTTTGTACCCATCAGTTGGATTTTTGTTCTTCTGAAGAAAAACATTACTTGTAATCAGCATTCAGAAAGAAAGCAAATGCTTATTTTGCTTTCTTTCAGCCTTAAATAACCCAATAGTTCAATAGTAGTGCTTGAGATGATTAAAAATTTTATAGGTTAGCAAATTCCTAAATTACTTTTCCTTAAGGGAGTTTTAGACTGACAGCTTTTTCAGTATTCACATTATTTTAAATATCTTGTAGGAGAGAATGTTTTCAAAATCACTGACACCTGTGTAATAGGAAAATGTCATTATGTTTTTGTCTTTATCTGGATACCACAGTATCTTAAAACTTTGGTTATAAATGTTTCATAAAAGGTTGCAAAGTTGTGCTTAAGTRAGTATTGAAACAGTTATCACAGAATAAGGGAAGGGAGTAACTTACATGTAACAGTGCAAAGGATCATTATCAAATTTGTCAAATATTCTTATAACCACCCACAGCTCAGCTAAATTGCCTTTAATAGGCTCAGAGGATGTGCTAGTCCCATATTAACTTTCCTAAACTRTTCTGGCATGGCCATACAATGTGAAGCCTTACAGTAAAACAGAGCAGAGGAAGACAAGGAGGAGCACTSTGCTGTCTCCATGCAGTGAAGCAGAGGCTTGGGGGTGGGCACACAACCTGGTGCTGGCTGTAGGAGACAGCCACTGGAGGACATGGGAACACCTCCTTGGTGGGGAGCGGGGCTCTCCTTGCCATGCGCCCTGCTGTAAACATCCCACACCTGTGAGATGACCGAGTCTTAAATCATACCAAGAAAGATTATTTGGAGCACAGTTTTCTCATTGGGCATAACGTCACAAATACCAACTTTCTTGAGAAAGCCATCTAAAGGGAATTTCTGCACAGGCATTTCTTCTCGACAGCATCTGCCCAGAGGGATCTCATATCTTTTGCWCTGGAATGTATTGCTTTTGTTTATCCTTGTGCTTTTAAAGATTATGAGAGAGTGYATGTGCTCATTACATSTCTTTTCCTTGTTTTCTAGCTGTAYTAAAATAGTCTGGAACAACAAAGAAAAAGAATATATTTCAAGTTTGGACATATTTATTTTAAAAGCTTTATTTTTTGTCTTACATTCTACTTCTGATTCCAACATATACCGGTTTTATTATAAAAATATTCAAAATTTACAAAAATGTTTGCCCTTGTTGCTTACACTTCATAACCAGATGACAATATTTTTTATTATTACTTACATTAGAATTTAATAGTGTAAATATTACACTGAGTACTGTGTGAAATAATTTTGTGATGACATCTGGCATTTTGATTAAGTTGCAGCAGTTGTGCCATTCATAAGGCTTTGAAAAATGAGTGCATATGTGTGTTGCCAAACTGTTTTAAGAATATTTTTCTTAATATTAACAAACAATTGATACATGTGTCTGTACTGAACTATGTGCATGTCCAGAAAAGGGAAATGAAGCTGCTGAAGGGTCTGCAGCACAAGTTTTATGAGGAGCAGCTGAGAGAGCTGGGGGTATTTAGCCTAGAGAAAAGTAGTCTCAGGGGAGACCTTRTGACTCTCTGCAACTGCCTGAAAGGAGGCTGTAGCCAGGCGGGTTTGGTCTCTTCTCCCAGTCAACACGTGACAGGGCAGARGAAACAGCCTCTAGGTGCACCAGGAGAGATTTAGATTAGATATTAGGGAAAATTTCTTCCTTGAGAGCATGGTCAGACATTGAGATAGGCTGCCTCAGGAAGTAGCAGAATGATCATCGTTGGATGAAATTAAAAAGCATGTGGTTGTGTCACTTTCCATTATGGCTTGGTAGTGAGCATGGCAGAACTGTATTAGTGGCTGGACTTCATGATTTAAACCTCTTTTCCAACTTTAACAATGAAACTACAATAAAACAACTTATGATGTAATAARCTATAAATACAAAGTCAAATACAAGCAAATAGATGACAGTTCTGCTGGAATTATTGAACATTTTTTGAAAGGCTAGAAAATAAACATAGTTCAATTTTACCATGGATTGTTATTAACAGTAAAATATACTGATTTTTTTTTTCCAGTATTTTGCTCAGTGGAACAGCCATCTTTTAATCTTATTTCCACATTGTCATTCATTTCTGACTGCTTATGTATTTGCACCTGTGCATTAAAGACTCCTAATTAAAAAAACACAGGAGAGAAACACAGAACTAAAAAGAATTAAAGATGATGCCATGTCTTTGATATTTTTTAACCATGGCTTTCTGTTCATGTGTTAAGAGAAGAAACTCTAATACCTMTGCATTTGTCTGCTTCCCTTCAAATCATACGTATTTATTTACAGCATCAATATCTTTGTTGGTTTCCAGGCTATTCATTTGAAAAGCACTTCAAGGTATCTTGAATGTGAAAATTGTTTTGAAGCCAAGTCCTGTTCTGCTTTTAAGTGACTCATAAAAATGCCTCCACTTAAAGTATTTTTATGAATACATCAATTTGGGTGTGTTTATACATACCCTTTAAATGAAGTAATTTTTATAAGACACTTTAAAATGCAAACATGATTTGAGTTTGTATAGCACATTGAGTTGAAGTTATCACAAGGAATGAATTATGGTTCAGGCTGGCAACAAATAGACAAATGCTATTAAGAAGGCATGTTTTCTGAAGTGTTATGTTTTATAACTGCATTATGAAAAATATCATGTGATCTTTGCCTTTTCTTAAGTACTTGACTGTTCACTAAAGGAACTGGAATAAACTGTCTATTGTTAGAGATGACACCTTTTTTCAGCTCTAGATTTCACTTTTAGAAAAGTCTCTGATGTGGACAGATGTCTACAGTCTGTTGTGACACATTGGTTTCTCCATTCCTACTTGGTATATCCATTCCTATTGGCCTGCATTTAGGAGATGTATGATACTTGTAAGTGGTTGTGTCATAGTAGTGGAARTAAAGTTGGGGTATGTTTTCATAYATATGCTATTCTGTGTATTGATACTACCAGATTTCACAGYGCAAATGTGGCAGTGTGCTTACTTCTTRAGGGAAAAATTAGGGTAAAAAGGTRCCTCTGTTGTCCCTCATTAATWCAATGTGCTGCTCAGAGACCTAAATTTCMGAAAGATGGTTAAGYCTRTCTCTGTTYAGGAYGTCATTTAAGAGTCTRCCTAATATTAAGAGATAATTCCMTTATATTTATGATTCTAAGAAGCTGTCTGCTACAGAAAGTACTCYTTTTGCCTGAGAYAAYAGTACAAGATATTAATCATCTCTCATCACTGAAAAACTTACATTGCTATTAAATAAAACAGGGCTAAGACATACTATTTTGGCATCTTTGTTTTWAAAGATCCTCTTTCCTTATTTCACTGGTTTTTTTTTTTGTTTATCTTGGCTGATCAGTTTTCTTCTATTCAGTGAAACCAGTTGTGAGGTACTCTGAAATTGCTACTTTGCTAAACTCCAGAARGGGATTTCATTTCCCTGACAGATCAAGTGAACTTGTCATAGCTTCTTATAACTACCTCTTTTTTGAAATCTTGTAACAAATATTTTGCCTCTTTTTTTTTTTCTTTGTGTTTATTCTCTGCTTTGTCTCACTGCATACATTCTTAATATCTACTATAAAATGTAGTTATAAACTGAATTTTGACATGTCCTGACCACCGCTTCAATGTAGACACTCCTGTGGCACTCACTGTCTTTTAATTTGCACTGTCACTTACCAAATGACAGATTTTTTTCCCAAACATCTGTCCTCTRGTAGCAGAGTCAGAGGTGATAGACTGTGCAATGTCTTCACTCACAGAAGCAGTCTCTTTTTTCAGTTCTGTTCTGTACATTACATCTTTCTCATAAATCACTGAAAATTTTGACAACAGTATGAGAAACAATGGGACTCTTGTGGAATTAGAGATGAACTTTGAAAATTACTTCAGCCACAGGAAAACACTTCAAAATAACAAAGTGGGTTTCATGAATAATGTGTTAATGATCTGATGGATTGAACTGCATAATAAAAACTAATGATGGTAGATAGGGAAATAATACCAAGGTAGAAGAAAAGAAATAAAACCTATCTAAAGTGAAATGAAAGCTCTTTGCTTCAACTTTCCTGTCACTGATGGAAACAGCCCTAGTTCTGGTCTTTGTCAGAGAAATAAAGCTCCATGATTCACTGAAGAGACAGCTCAATGAACAGGCATGACAGTCTTGATTCATCACAGTCTTTCATGTTGTATTCCAGTAGTAATTATTTAATCCTGTAGAAATTTGCTTTGAAGCTAGTTTTTTGGCTAGGTTGGTTCTCTAGCTTCTTTAGGAGCACAGAGCAGGAATACATCTGGCTGAACCTTGGCTGGAGACTCCCTCAGTCACAAAGCTTGGAGTGTTCTGTGACTGGCAAACAGCAGCCCTTTGGCCAGGCAGAGAGTATGGCCTTGGTGTTGCTGCCCTGCTTATGACATCCCTGCTGGTAGGGCTTCTTTTGGGAGCTACTGTTAATATGATTTAGGGAAGCCCTGAAACTGAAACCAGTGCTCTTTARTATCTTTATCAATKACATTAGCAGTGAAATCAAGTGCACTRAGTTTGCAAGATGGCCCCAAGCTGAATGACCCTGAAGGATGTAATCCAGGCGAGCTCAAGAAGTGGGCCCATGAGAACCCCAGTTGGCTCAATAAGTCCAAGTTCATGGTCCTGCACCAGGGTTGAGGCAATCCCAAACATGAGTACAGACTGAGAGCTGAGCTCATTGGAGGCAGCTCTGTGAGAAGGACTTGGGCTATTGGTAATTGAAAAGCTCAATGACAATGTGTTCTTGCAGTCCAGAAAGCCARATGCATTGTGGGCTGCATCAAAAAGAAATGTGGCCAGCAGGTTSAGGGAGGTGATTGTCCCTCTCTCCTCTGCTCTCCTGAGATGATGCATTCTTACACGTGGCCAGAGTGGAGGGAGCCACGTGGAGATGTGTGCTGTGTAACAGAAAAGGTTTTAATAAAAGGAGAAAATAATAAACAGTACAATGCAAATAAAAATAATCCATACACAGGTGAATAGAGACCATAGCACGATGTAAAGCACCCCAAAAAAGACACGAGGGGCTTTGTGCAGCCCTTTAAGTATCTAATGGTTGAGGCAGTGTCCTTGGCAAACTGCTAATGAAGAATGGCTACATTGCTGAAAGACAGGTAAAGAGAGGTATCCATGCCTCTGTCCTGGCATAAAGCCGATGGCTGCCTAGAGTACAGAGAACTTTCTAGGGCTTTTCYTTTTAAGTCTTAAGGTAAAACTAAAACATATCTTCCCTATAAGGAAAATATCTGCCTGATCTAAAACTGCATTACTACACTGAGACCCTATTTTGGGTACTGTATCCAGCTCTGGAGTCCTCAGCACAGAAAACATGTAGACCTGTTGGAATGTGTCTGGAGGAGGGCTGGAGCATCTCTCCCCCTCAGGCAGGCCAAGAGTTGGGGTTGCTCAGCCTGGAAAAGAKAAGACTCTATGYAGACCTTTAGCAGCTTTTCWGTASTTAAAGAGGGCCTATAAAAAAAGGGACAGAGACTATTTTTATGGGCAGATATTGATAGAGAGAGGGAGAATGGTTTTAAACTAAAAGAAGAGAGATTTAAATTATTTGTTAGGAAGAAATTCTTTACCTTTGAGACTAGTGAGACACTGGCACAGGTTGTCYAGAGAGGCTGTGAGTGCCCCATCCTTCAAAGTGCTTGAGGCCAGGTTGGATGGGGCTTTGAGCAATCTGATCTAGTGGGTGACATCCCTTCCCATTGCAGGGATTTTGGATCTAGATAACCTTTGAGGTCCCTTCCAATCTYAACCACTGTACATTTATGTGAAATACTGGTATTCATTCTCTCTTTCTTCTGATAGCAAAGTATCTTGGTGATAGGAGCAAAGACTAATTCTATTTATAAATAAATATCAGTAGAAAAGAAGGAGGAAAAAAAAAAGAAAAACAAACCAAATTTTGCTATCATTTGATCCCAAAAGCTCATCCATATAAGTTAGGAGACAAGAATGAACTTTTCAGGACAATGCAACTATTATTTCTACAGTGCACAACTCAAAAGAAAATGAATTAGATGTCAGTGTCATTTATTTGGCTGTGACAGAGAGAGAGATGATCAAAGAACAGGTTGCAGCTTTTTTTGTCCTGTATTCATAACACTTGTCATAAGCAGTTGTGTTGATTTCTATACATTCTTCCCTTATTTATTAGTTGCCCTTTTACACTGAGAGAATGCATTTTTATTCAATTACTAGATCAAATAGAAATCAAGAAGAGCACATCAGTGGCCCACAAACAATCCTAACAGTTTAAGGGTAAAAATCTTCTACCTGTAAAAGTTGACATGCTATTTATATTTTAGAGACAATCATAGCTATCATCAGGGAGCTTCCAGAAATACAAGTGTAAGTCAGACTTCAAAGTTAGAGGAGGGTCTGATACAACAGCTTACTCAGGCATCTARCATTCTACAAAGGCTGTGTGTGGTTCTTGGGGACTTCATTATTATGCACAGGAAAGGTGTTTCACTGGATTTTTTTCCCACAGCTGTGGAGTGAACTGAATTGTTTAAGCATGAATATGAATGTCTTTCTTGAAGCTGCAACTGGAGAAAAAAAATTGCATATCCTTGTACTTGGCTCTTGTCATTAAAAGCAGTATGCCCCAGTGAATTTCAGTCCAACAGGGGAAAGTGTCAGAGGGTCTTGAGGAATCAGGCAGGTAATCAGCAAACAATTTGAGACTATCAAAAGAAAAGTGTGTCCCAACAAAGAATTTAGCAAAAGAACAGTAAACAACAGAGTACAGTAAATTATTCTGTAAACCTTTAGAAATGTAACCAAAATTAATTCTAGGTGGATGCCCTAGAATTCACAAAAAGTGCTACAACACACAATCCCTTAAAACACCTTACGTATTCTCAGAACAGCTGTTTAACAGAGTCRTATAGTAAATGGTCACAGATATTTTTCAGTTTCTCAGGGTAAAAGTGGAGAAAGTGGAACCAAATTAYCTGTCCTTCCTAGAAGGAAATAGAAGTTTTCAAGTAATTACTAATTTCTCAGTGTTTATCAAGTTCTTTGGCAAATGCCCCTTCTAAATTATCCATGCAGTCCTTGGAGAAGAACTTTTCTTCCCAACTGTGAAGCCCATTCCTACCTTTTTCAGGCAAAACTGGTTTGATAGTGTATAGTGATTTGATTAAAAGATTCTTTTATTTCCTTCCCTTGTTGCAAAGAATTGCTATAAGATTATAGCTATAATTTTTTTTTTTTTTTGTAAAGAGATATATAATTTGTGATTTAAACTTGATTTCAGGAGTATTTAGGGGGAAAATAATTCCTTCTTAATTTATGGTTCAGCAGTCTCAGAGGATGTCCRTATTTCCTTGTTGCATCCATAACTGAATAAAGCTGGCAGGATGCCATAAGAAAAGGAGGATCGTGGGAGTCCTTGAAAAGTTTGTCTTCACTGGTTTTGAAGTTCAGTCCTGTTATCAAAACTGAACAGTGAAGAACTGTCATTAACACCTGGGCTTACGGTTATGCAAAATGCAGAGTTCCTAAAGTAAAAATTAATTGGCTTAATTCTGAACTCTGAAGCTCTTTTCTGAAGGACAATGTTAATTTGTCATGTTGTGCTGATTCAAAACAACTGAAAGTGGATTAATTTTTTACAGTCCCAAAGCCTTTTCTCCTTGCATTATGTGAGTTTGTGAGGAGCAAAAAAACTCAAATCAGTGATTATTTTCTTTTGTCTTTAGGAAAAAACTAAAATTGAGGCACATAAGAATACATTTCTGTATTTGTGCAAGTACGTGTTTTAAAGGAGTGTTTTGAAATCACTGAAGTACAAAGCTTAGGATTTCCCTTCATTGCTACCTGTCCTTTAAAAGCACACTTAAAGTCTCAATTCTGCTTGGGCTGCATGCTCTAAAAAATATAAGACCTTGGAGTGTTAACAAATCTCTCAGCTTTTAAATAGACTGTGACCTATTCATTTACAGGACTACTTCAATAAAGCAATAGCTCACTTAGGTTAATGATGGATCATGGTGTGATTCGATTTGCAGAGTGCAGACTTCCCYATTATCTCCTAATGTTTGTATGGGTCATGTTATCACATCCAGATAATGATTCATGCCACCCCTTGTTCCTGAAAGTATCACAGTGATTACAGCGTGCTAGTACACAAAATCTTTAGGGTTCTGTTGGATGCTGTTGAATTATTATTTTTGGCTAGAGCATGGTAAAGCAGGGAAATMTCAGGCTTCTCTGTGACACCTTCCTCTTGTGATTCAATTGGCCATCTGGCCGAGCAGACGGGCTGGACATTTGCAGRAATCAGATCTGTCTCTCCCTGTCTCTTGCTCCTTTCTTTTTTCTTCGTTTTGGTGAGGAAAGTGAGCTGGCCCTGACCTGCTGTGACAGATTATTTACAAGTCAAGTGCCTTATTACTTTCTCCGCTCTACCCTCTCACAGCTTGAGTTTCTAACATGAAGATGGAGCAATTTCCAACAGGAAGAAAACATCAATACTGTGTTCTCCTTTAGTTACCCACCAGTTACTCAGGCTGGTAGCCACACTGAGAAGGGAAAAAAAGGATATGTTTCTTACTTGTGAATACACTGTGAGTATCAACATAATTTTGTCTCCTGTTGCCACATTGTCATATACACTGAAGAATTGTCACTTAGGCATAGCAATTCAAAACCATGTATGTGATAGGATGAGAAGACAGTTTGGCTGTGATTGTAAATGTTTGTACAATGCTCTTAAGGTTTATTTTTATTTCCCATTTTTGGGGATGATCTGAGTTTTCTCACTGTACCGCTGTGTTTATGCTGAATGACCATCAGGCTGCTCACTGGTTCGGCTGCTGACAAACTCTAAATATTGAYAAATGCTTCCAATAAAACTGTCATAAACCTCACTAGCTCTAAATTCTCCTATTTAGGAGAATAAACCACTCCTAGTTAATATGTAGTACAGCTAAAACATGAATAGGTAGATGAATAGTTTCCTTTTTTTTTCTTTTTATACAAACATATAAAACCTATGGAAATTAAAATTATGAACTTTTTTGTATTCTACTAACTGCACATGCAGTCTAGATACAGGAGAAAATGCTGTAAGAARTAGTACTGTTCTTCAAGTAAAGTAGTTTTCTTGTAGCTGAATTTAAAGATTCTCCAACAGCTTCTCTCAATAAGGAGACATAATAGTTTCACTCGAACATTTTTCTAAGGAAAGCCACTGACAGTGAAAAAAAACTAACTTGAAAGTACCTGTTAACATTGTTTCTTCCATTTCTCTGCTTTTAGAGTTCAGCAAACAACATCAAGCAGTTATGAAATGTTTTAAAATACACTTTTTTTTAACCCGTTTGACTTTTTCTCATCCATCCATAAAAACATTTCCTAMAGAGTTTGGATATTATAGAGGGAGCTTATTGTTCAAATCAGGCAGTAGAAATAAAATTGTGATGGAAATAATATTGCTCTGATGACCTGTTTGCCATGTAATATGGTAAAAGGATGGGAACTTAAAATATTTCATATATTTGGCTCTCATTATACAACATTTTCATTTTGCTTTAGAAGTATTATACAAGAACCTCCCCAGAAATAGTGCCAAGGATCTCAAAACTGTAAGCAGATTTCAAACCTAAATTGGGTTTCCCAGCTGCTTAGTGGTATATACTCATATTYAAATAGTGAAAAATGGCTTTTGAAATGTGTACTACATTAGAACTCTGAAAAGTTTTATGTATTTTAATTTGCTGAGCGTTGCAGCAAATTTAGGACGTGAAAGTCTCATGTGATAGCTGCCTAAAGCATTTATGGAAAGAGATTTTCTTCCTTTTCCCTCGCCTTGCATCCACAATACAACGATTTTTGAGGATCAATATTGTATTCCTGCTTTTGGAAGCTTAAACACATGYAATTTTATTTCTGTCCAATGTTTTCCTACTTTGGCATGTGGGGCTTATTGAAATTTGAAAGGATAGTTTAACTCACCATTTCCAAAGAACAAGGTCATTGTCTCTCCTTCACAGACCCCATTTCTAGTGATAAATTGATCAAAAAAGTCCTGGTCTTTTAAGAAACATACAGATTTGGTTCATAATCTGAATATAATGACCCATCCTTCAAGCTCAATGGACTAATTACAGGAACATGTGTGCTTTTTGCAAGCAAAGCAAATATTTTCACTCAAACCATAACCATAGTTGTTACTATTATCTACTAATTTTACAGCAGAGTGGTTTTTTGCAATGAAACATAAAGACACTTCAAGATTTCAAAGTTTGTGTTAATGCTGAAAATTGTTGATTAAGCTACTTGCCAGATATAATGCAAAAACATAGGATTTTTCCATTTTATTTTCATTTTTTTWAATCTTTATCTTCAATATGCAAATATAATGTGGCATTTCTGTATCACTGTATACTTACTTTCTTTACACTCAAAACAGCACAATAAAAACATGTCCTGAAACGAACTCCTGGTTCTATTGTTATTTTTCAAATAGRCCACTGGAATCCATCCTTGGAAAGAAGGAATTGTAAATGTCACCACCATAAAATATCTACATAGGAAGTTCTGAACTTGTTTATTTTCCATGTGAAAATATGTGTGTACTTAAACAATTATTCTTTTTATTGGTTTTGAGATGATAGAATTAGGGTTCTTGTTTTTGTATCTTGATGCTTTAAGTGGGAAATGAAGATCCTTAGAGAATTTAGGGCCATAATATCCTTCTGTTGCATTCCTTCTCTCAGGTAGGAGCTAAGTGCTCAGATTTTTTTGAGGGCTCAAGTTAAARCATTATATAGAGACTGATCCCCAGTAAGAAGCAATGCAAAGCAAGAAGTTATGCTTTTTATGTCAAGTGMAAAGTGGAAAGCTTTGCTTTGGAATCTGTCAAATGTCTCTTGCCTGTGTCTTTCCTAGATACCCACAGACATCTAGATGTAACCCYGTCACGTGAAGCTCATTAAATCCTACTCTTAGACAGAACACCTGACAGGGAAAGAATCTTCCTCTCACAGCTTCTCCTGGAATTTTCTTTATGTCATGAGCTTTTTCCTCAATGAAAAATAGACTTTTCAAACTTTTGTGGACTTAGTTTAGAATTATAACATTAGGCTTTCTTGTCCAATTAATTAAAATTTCATGGGAAACTTTATTTCTATCTCAGATATAAATTAACAGTTCCAAGAAAAACTTGCTGTCACGGTATATTGGTAAAAAGAATGAATARGAGAGAAAAATATGACCTTATTTTGCTAACCATAGTGCTTTACTGACGACCAGTATCATTGTATCATTTCATTTCAATTTACTAATTTATTTATGTAATAYGTGAGGCTAGTCAACACTAATGCTGGAGGTAATGTAAATTAATTTTTTGTGGTTCAGCTTATTTTTGATACTAGGCATCTTGTCCTGGTGTCCTGTACTTCCATATTGTATGTGACAATTTCTTATTTTGAAACTTTTCTTCCCCTGTTTAAGTCMCACAATTGCAACAATATATTTTGGCATAAAAAGATTCTTATTAAAAAAAAAAAAAAAGAAATTAAACCAGTGGAATCATAAAATCATGGTGGTTTGAATGTTRTCTAACACTAAGTAAATGTACAGATGTCATGGTTCAGCTTTCTTATGTGGCATAATGAAAAGAGAATTACTTTGTGAATTCCTGACAATGAGTGAGTTCTTCAGCCTTGGGAATAGCTGTAGAAGCCCTGGTCAAAACCTTCCTGAGAGAAATATATTTTTATTGAGAATTGGATTTGTAGCTGAAGAAAGAATTTTGGAAACAGAATTTGCTTTCCTGAAAAAAAAAAAAAGGAAATAAGTAAATGAATAGTTGAAACAAAATATTCTGCARACAAACACATAAGAACTGAAAGCATTTAATTCAGAAACATTGCATGACGTTGTTGTTGCCTCATGCTCCTTACTGAAAAYAGAAATGGTATTTCTATGTCCCTCTGTGTAATGCTTCATGGCCTTGTCAGTCTTATTCACTAAGGAGAGTGTTGATCTGTGCAACAGCATGGAGATCACAGGGAGTAGGAGCAGTCATATTAAAAAAAGGAGTAAGACTGTAAATCTGAACTATCTCTTTTGTATAAGATCAACAAAACATTCCAACTGGGCAATTTTTTGCTAAAATTCTATTTTGTATTTTGGCCCCTCTTTTCTCTAAAAAGCAAATACCTTTATTTTTAACATTCCTTAACTCTCTTATTTAATACTACCTCAGTTCACATTTTCTGTATCAGATTTAAACCCCCAAAGTATATTTTATCTGCTGCTTGTGAACTTAATAATGTGGAAAGTTGTGTTTATCCATCTTCTTTATAGAGGTTTTCACCTCTAGTTTATTCAGCACTCAGTTTATTCTATTGCGTCTTCACTCCAGATCAAGACTTGGAGGACTACAAGTGACACCACAGACTAAACTGCAGAAATTTAAGAGCTTGGAAGAATTATTAGGCCCTAGCTGTTGTCTGACAACCTAAATAATTATTTTAACATCAGGGCTTGACCCTCTTCTACACTTAGTGAAAAACTGCACACTGTTTTGTCATTCTTGTAACAGCTAAAGCAGATTATTTTTCATCTTTCCTTGAGAATATTTATCGGATAGATAGTTTAATGTTGGTACTCAATGATTTCTTGACAGCTGGCCATAAAACCTGATAAATGCTCCTGCCAACAAAACAACACGTGGGTTCCAAAAAAAGTTTGTGATTTTTAATAAGGTAGATTATTTGATTGATGTGCAATATGCATTCTAATTACAACAAAAAATGAGGAAGAGGAAATTTGTCACTTCCCCATTCATTATTCCTTAATTAGAATACAACTAATCAGGATTTATGATTGGCTAAAATAACCCSAGATTTAATTTACTGCACTGCCATTACAGACAGATAAAAAGAAATCATGAATTACATCTTGCTGCCAAAACAGCACAAAAGAACAAGGAAATAGGATGAACCTTGAAATATTATAAACATGACTCTGTCTGCAATCTCTCAGATTAGTAATTTGTTACAACAACTGAAATGTTTCTCCTGTGAAATGACAGAGTAAATTTTTTTTTCAATATGAAATATTTATATATATTCTGGGTGCCAGAGTGGATTGGTACCACCCATGAGACCAATGCATTTATTTTGGTTTTGGCTTCTGTAAAAGCATTTTGCATACTTTATTTAACATCAAAATATGTGAAAYGGGCCAAACGAGAAGTGATAATAACATGATTTTGACATTGTTACAACTTCATTGTGGAGCTGAAATGTAGAACGTAAACTTTCATTTAGATGTGYTTTTGTTTTGTTTTGTTTTCCCTAAGTCAGCTTTATTTTAGTCTAGGTTCGCTGTGGTGTCTGTTATGTGCTTCCACTWCCTGCATTGCTGSTCTCTGTTTTAATGTGTGTATATCWGGGGAAAAAGACAGGATGAAAATAGAGTAAATTTTCCTTATTGAGTTCTCGTTCGTGCTCATTTTCTTGCATGGTGACATCAAAGTCCCCTGTACCTCCATGATACACAACGTGCATATAAAAATAATATACTTGTTTTCATATGGGAATCTGCTGACTATGCAGGCAAGCACATCACAGGTGCCTGTGGTGCAACGTGTGGAAAATTCCGATTAGGCAAAGTTCATTCTTTTTCTGAAGTACAGTCATTGTTTTGTGTGCCCAGGAAAAGAGGGATAGGAAGAAAGATTCAAAACAGAAGTTAGCACAATGGTTAGCAGCTAAGGAATACTTTTGGTATGTGAGAAGATAAAATTTAAACCCTTGTTTGCCTTGGCTTTAACTCAGGTCTCATTTTAACTAACTTCGCCTCCATATTTTACAGCCAGAGTCTCTACAAGGAAGTTATTTAAACTTTTATGAAAATTAAAAGATCATTGGTAGGGACAGGAATTATAAATTACTCAGTAGCACAGTGGGTGGAATATTTACCCWCTCTTTCAGAGGCAGGTTGGGTTCCTGTTCTGAATTCATCCGAGCACAGCCTTCAAACCTTGGTCTCCCTAACTCTCAGATGAGTTGCCTTCTGCAATATTAGTTGATCTAAAATTTAGCTTTAGGCTTTATATAGATGATTCAATATTGCCTGTGAGGAGTGCTCCCACTTGAAATCTGAAAAAAAATTATATCATACAAAAGATACATTTTAACTACTTCTTTACTTCCTCTTTCATTTTCTTGTTTTTTGTTTTTTTGTTCTTGTTGTTTTGTCTTGGGGTTTTTTTGAGTTCTTGTCTAGGGGATGTGTTTTTGCTGCATTTATTTTCCCTTCTATTAGCATAGATCCAAAAAGCTTCACAAATAAAGGCAGACAGTGAGAAACCATAATCTGAACATCTGTAATCCTGAATTTTACAGTGCAAAAACTTTCAAGGTCTTGGCTACAACAAACCAAGTMATTGAGAATGCTTATCTCCTTGTAATACAGCTGCACACAAAAACAGCTGTTGTGACTCACTGTGGGCTCAGCAGCAAGCYACAGGGTCATYTTTATTTCCTTTGATTCTCTCTTGYAATTAAGTAGGTGCAGTGCGTAAGATTGAGTCATGAATGGTCAACCATTGGCTCTTACTGCCTTAAATAGCATATAAAAATATCAGTTGCCTAGGCTGTCATTGGCAGGGAATCACTGAAAATGGCAGAAAACTGTGTACTTGTCTCTGTTTCTTCAGTAAGATTGTTTCTTGCCTGCTTTTCCAGGCAGAGCTTGCCCATGATGCGSAGGGTGTCTTTTTGGTGTATGTGAGCACAAGTGAGATCTCAGCATCCGGTTAGTCCTGCTGCTGATGTTCTTATTGTCCCTTTTTCTTCTTTTTTTTTTCCCTTCTAAGCTTTTGATTATTTTTTTTTGTTTTGCTTTTTCTTTCTCTTGCATATTTCTTTTCTTCCAGTGATTTCTACCTCTCTGGTCTTTCTGTATTTTTCCTACTCCCATTGGAAAGAGGTAATGTAGTTCAGTAATGCTACTGTATTAGATTTAAGGAAATCTTCTTCTTCATGACAAGAAAGCTGGGTCACATCTGTAATAAACAATAGTTCCCTGCATCTGATGCATTCTCAAATGCATCAGATGCAGGGAAAGAAGCCTGAGGCTTCATGTAGCACAAAAAGAGCTGGAATATTTTTTTGCAATTCATTTGCATCCTGCTTGAACGTTAGTAGACATCTCCTATTTGATTGCATATMTATTTTTACTTCTGTACTTTGTAGTCATACACAATTGCACCAAGGAATTGARGATGTGAAGACATGTCCAACCTCTCTAAATATTTGTCTGTAAAGACAAGAAAATATGTATATATTTAATGGACATTATGGTGGACATTATATATATGTAATGGACATATATATATATATGGACTGTTCTATGAGAAAATTATTTAAAGGAACAAGCTAGAAACTCCTTGATATAGGTAATCAACTGGATTTCTGCAAAAGTTCTGATAGCATTTTATTGTGYAAAGCTGAATCTTAATTCTGATGATTATTAAAGTGTTATGTATTAGAATGTCTTCGTCACTACACAAGAAATAATTTCCTAATGTACTTTTTTCATTATTGAGGCACTTTAATAACTAGGCAACCAGCAAAGAAGAAATGGAACAGCCTGTCTAGACTAAGCCTAGCCTTGAATGCTTTTTGAAAGATGTAGAATTATTTTTATTATGTTCCTTTACTTGAGGCACCTCCTGCTTGACCTTGGAAAGGCTTGCAATGAGGACTTTCACCACATGATTTCAAGGAAAATGGATGCATTTGAAATTTCCACAYGGATTCATACATCTCAGCAACCTTGCAAAATGCCCAGTGTTTTACTTTTTGAAGAATTTATATTATTTCTGTCAAATATACAAACTCTGGTTTTGAATGCTTTCCAGGTGCTGCTGTGTCTCTTGRAAAACTAAAACAATAGCTTTGCAAGTGATGCCATCTACCTGCATCTTTTGAAATATGTTAAGTGAAAACAAGTAGCCTTGGAAAAGGATTAACTGTTTCAGTGCCGACCGTAGGGGCTGCAGTTGTAAAAACCCTGGCTGCAACTGGGGCTGCAGAGTCACACAGGAGCTTCTCTGTTGTGTCACTGAGACAGRGACTGGCACAGCAGGTGGACTCCARGGAGGTCAGTGGCCTTCTCAGACAAGAAAATCTGCACCAAACAGTGCATAGCTAACAAATGGTTTCAGTAGGTTAAATGTTTTGTTGTTTCTTYGTTTAGGGAGGATTTGCACAGGTAAACAAATGAATGCTGTTTCCCATATTGTAAAACAGGATGGGACAAGAAAGTGCTAAGTAGGGAAGGTGGAGAAGGAGAATTTAGTTTTGAACACTTGGCTGTGCGAATGGAGACTGCACAGAAGTTAGCTGATGAGTTTAAAATTGCTAATTGAGTGTTCCAGCAGATACTTTGATTAAAATTTTTCCCCAAGGAAAACTCTCCTTACTTTATTTTTCCACAAATCTTTCYTCTGAATGTGTTTTGTTCATCATACGGAATACATTAATATTTTGACGTGTATAATATTTTGTTTGTTTATATGGCTTACACCTATGGGCAGTAACTTCAAATGAAATGTTTTAGTGAGACAAAGTACTGTAATTTTTATGTAATTAAAAATAATTTTACTGCCAAATATCTTAAAAAATGCTGGAAGGTATTTTCCAAAATATATTTGACTCTATATTATCTATAAAAKAAATGTGTAAAACTTTATATGCTATCTGGCGTAATTACTTTTGGCATAATTAATTTTACTGTTTATCCATATGATGAAAATCAGATTTTGTCCATTTTCAGTTTAATCAAAAGGCTGCAGCTGATTAACTTTCCTTTGGCTGAGTTCTTCCTCAGTGGAGTCCCCACAACACTAAACAAAAAATAACTAATTGATCAGCTGCCACTTATCATTTCTTCCTTTACACTGSCTTTTTCTTAGCCTGAAGCATAATMCTGAGACATGYMCACARTTAGAGATGATAAAGCTRCAAGACAGGGTARTCAAGCMRTATAGATGTAGTGACACAGAAAATAGGTCCCCTGTGTTCTTTTTGTGGCTTGATTTTGTTAAAAATCTTATTTRCACATTGCAGGGGGTAAGCAAAGAGTAAACCGATGAAGACATGGTGTCGTGAGCACGGATGCAGACACTACATACATGGTATATAGATTAAAAAGCTAAAAGCATAGAAAAGTACACTGGTAATATTATCAAATGGTTTGTGTACTAGATATTACAAGTTATATCAAATATCTGTATTTTGTAGATCATAATCTTCCTGAAAAGTGGCATAGCTGCCAGTATCCTAAATCAGGGTTGGTGGCAGCATGCAGGTGAGAGTCTCTGKGGAGTCTGAGAGTTCTAGGAAGGAGAGTTCTCTCAGAGGATTTTTTCTTTATATTTGTTTATAGGGAAATATTTTCTCTAGCAGATGTGTCTTTTTTATCATTTATTATATAATTTGTGATTTTGAAAATACAGAAGATTTATTGTTTCACAATGTCTTGTTTCTGACTTTTTCCCTGGCTTTTTTATGCTCTTGATGAATTGAAAGAGCATTGTTTTTATCCTCTGAGAGCTAAGCAGTATGTTGTTACAAGTATTCGCTCAGAAGTGAATGTCTTCCACCAGCTTTAATGAGACCTGATTTAGTGACTTCTTCCAAGTTTTTAGAATGTATTTTTGATACCTTTTCATACATATAAGTACAATGTTTACCTCTCCTTGATTACTCCTGAACTTAATTCTCCCTAAATGCACTTTTCCCGCGTTAACAGGCTTCTATTTTCCATTCAGTTCATTCATTGCATGGATTTAATTAAATCATCATAGCTCCTAAAAAAGCATTATCCCTTTCTTCTGTAAGGAATGCATTTAAGATGACCTTCCTTACTGTCTCCTACCTGACTTGYTCATGTTATAGGTGGTGGAGTTATCCTCTTTGGAACAGAGTAAGGCCTTCATAGGTCATTGAATCTATGTTGCCCTGAAAATGTGCCATGAGAATAACTTTCTCTAGGAGCCTTTTTATTAACAGTATGCAAACTGAAATTCTATCCTTGGTATCTGGTATCATATTTGGTATAGTATTCTTCTGTCCATAAGGGGCCAAGTGCTGAGAAAAAGTGAGGTAGCAGTGCAGCAGAGCTGATGGTGTGGCATCTAGAGAGTAACCAGGAGGGTGCTCCTGCAAGCATAATATTTCAGTTAGCAAATACTGTACCACAGCTATCCTCAAAACAGTGTTTGCCTCTGTGTCCCTTTAGGAACTTTACACCTAAAAGGGCAGCAGCAGAATAAAGACAGGCAGAGATGATAATGAACCAACAGTGAAAGTGCTACTTCCACRGACATTCCTGTTCCCTTGGCTCACRTGGGTGTGCAAGCCTTGCTGTGCTGAAAAAATGGAAAGAGGAGAAAATTGTCATTATTTTGTTGTCTTTTGGGATCTTTAATTTGTATTCAAGCTGTCCTAATGGTTAAATTGCCTTTCTGGGGTTTTTATAGCTGCACTGTTGACTATTTGGATTTTAATTCTCAGTTATTAGGGAGCTTGTTTATAGGGAGGACTGAGATGCATTTTACTCCTTTGAACATAACATCTGCAAAGAAGAGGAACCTCTACATTCACTCAGTGCATTTGTGCAATATTGTCTCTCRTAAAAAAGACCAATTTTATCAAGAYAAAACAGAAAACCAGTTAAAATAAAACCATTTTAAGGTAATTTACCACACAAATATTAAGAATTCCTTACATTTCTAGTGTAATGTTTCCTAAAAATTATCAGGTCAGAAAGTAAAGATTCATAAAAGATAGTGGTAGTTGCAGTTAACCTGCAGACTATCAATATATTAGACAAAATAATTTTCTTACATGAAATGATGAACTATTACACATCTTTACAAGCAGATGAAACTTTTTTTGCATGGGTTTACATGTCCAAGACTGTCTTTCTCACACATTTCAGAGTGCTTAAAATGCAGTTAATTTGCTGTTTARATATCCAGTTGTTTTTCAGGCTCCRTGYTTGYTGATATGGGCTTAGTCTGTTATTAAGCAAGTCAGAATTCAGGATTTGTGGATTGCCAAATTGAAGTAATAGAACTGATACTCAATTTACCATAGAACTATGATGGACTTTAAACTGTTACTTGGGAAGACAAGAAGTAAAATCTATCTGTCACTGCACTGGGCAGATAAATGCAACCACTACTCTGTAGTATTAGACAATAAGAAAAAAAAAATATTTATCACTAGAAGTCTTTTCTGGCATTACATGTTATTTCTAACTTCATTACATCACCTTACCCCAATTTCAGTTACCTTAAAATGACTACTGCTGAATGACCACTGAAGCTTAGCTTTATTAGAAGACACAGTTTTGAAAGCTTTTGGACAGCTGAAAATATAACTTTTGTTATATTTTTTTGTGCTTGTTTCCATCAGTTTTTCAGTAGTGTCACTTGATGGTTTTAAGCAAGTAAGTTTTTGAGTTTCAGCAGAGCAGCTGACAGCAAAAGCAGTTTGAGGTCATTCTTACTCTGCAGACACCTGGTTAAAAAATGAAAAATAAAAATCTTAATCAGGCAAGAAGGTCTGWGTTTTACTGTGCTGGCAATTCCCAGCATAAGAAGTTATTTCTCTTCTTGTGATACGTCATCCACTAGCACTGCAGTAAAGCCCATAATCCACAAAAGAGAGAAAGAGAGCATATAAAGAATTTTATTAGCTCAGTTTAAACCTTTCTTCTCTACAGAGATAACAAAGGTGAAATACAATGTCTATGTACACTTTCATTAAGATCTTAAAGTAYCTGAATGCCCATGTCTCAGTTATACCTCTTGCTTCCCTTCGTTCTCCTYAGAAAGGTGCTCAAGAAGAGGAATAATAACCCCACAAAACTGTCTAAAACAGTTGGCATGCAATTTTTTATACAGGAACACGTCTCTAGACAGTGCTACCCATTGCTATGGTGCAAAGGAATTTCAAATGGCAGCTAGTATGTTGTATGTTCATTTATCAATTCTAGTCTGCTGGGCTTTGGCTTATTAAATGAGTAATTTCAGAATCAGCTGCTACTGAAACTGCTACTGGTTTTACAAAAACATCTATGAATCACACTTTTTTTCTATATACACATTTGTGATGTGCAAACTGTGAAAAGTCACTTGTTATAAATGCTCATTGTTCAGCAGTATTTTCAGTTTCTTGTATTTCCCCTGTCAATCTATTCCGTAGAAATTTCCATCAGCTTTTTCTTCAAATTAAGCAATCTTTTTCCTGCTTTCCTAAAGATCTCTATCAGTTTCTGAACTACATATAGCTACTCTTCCTAATTGTTGATATGACATATATTATTCAAGATGTACTCATATATACTTATGTGTATGTATAGGCCAGGGACCAGGTGATCTGGAGGACCTCAGAGAAAGAGAAAGTAAGGAGGGTTTATCCAGTAATGAGTAAGAAAATGGGCAAGGAAAGCAGAACAAATTGTTTTTTCAGCAGAAGAAATTATTAGAGATGGTTTGGGGGCAMCTGCACTAAGTTTTCACTGTCACAGATTCTTGGCAGTAGCTGTCCTACTTTCAAACAGCATGAAGTGTCTGAATTTATAGCTGGTGTGAAATTACACTCTGGTATCAGCAAACAGAAATACTGAGTTCAGATCRTTCCTAAGTGCTTCAAAATCTAGAGCTCTGAAATAAATGTTTAGGTATCTAATTTTAGGCAGTCTGATTTGAAACTGGACCTATTATTTGTATATGTTTTGAAGACCAGCCAACAGTTTATCTCACCACTTTAAATCTCAAACATTTCAGACAGTTTCACGCTGCTAGAAGGTATGATCTTTGAAAGGCACTTTACTGTGTAGCAAAGCATTCATTCTTACTTCACTGAAAGCTGCAATAAATTTGATGGAAGTAAACAGATTTGAAATGTAATAGACTGACAGTTCACTAGTTCTATCTGAAATATCTGACCATGAGCAGTCTAAATTTCAAACCACTTTTTCAGTGTCAGGGAATGTATTTGGGTTTTAGCTGAARGGCAACTAAATGGTTCCATTTCCTGCTCAGATCAAACTCTTATTATTTTCTGGCATGACAAGGACCAGCATAAAATTCAATATTGAATTAATTTTCAGATAAAGAGCAATAACACCAGTGGTTGTTATTGACTTATATTAAAAATTGATAATTTTTGTCTCTTCAACTACAACATTCAAAAGTAGAAACTGTCAAAATGGGCATTTCAGTTTTAATAAATAYACCATCATTGAGGCCACAAGAGCATGAATAAACTTGGAGCATTTGGGGAAACGGAAGAGAACTTGCAGCTCACAAAAATCAGTCCTATTGCAAAGGATGGAAGAATTCATGTTAGATACTAGAATTTCAATAAAATATTTTCATAGTRAAGAAAAATTATTTTGTCAAAATTACAGCTTTCCAAAAACACACATTTTGAAGTTATTTCAAGAAAAGAGTCAAGTTGACAGGTGTTTTAATGCTTTTGTTGTTTTATCAAAAATTCAGCTTTTTGCACAACTGTAAGTAAATTATTATTCTATCTGGRACCTTGTGTAAGACTTTTGTTATAAGGGATAGTGATATCAAATTTTGAAGTGGACTTTTCAGTAGCCTTGGAACAAGAGAGGCATTTATACAGGTGAGAAGGTTGCTCAAATAAATTATCTCCCTTGCTGAGCAAAAGCCTTGTTAGTTGTCCTAAGTTCTTGCACTTAGATGGTTTTCTAATGAAGTTATTGAAGAGGGGTGTGTACACCTCAACAGCAAACTGAACCAAAGATTTTTATGTTCCATAATGAATTGCAGAGTTGAGGTTGATGTAATATTGCTAACAAAGCTCTTTAGCAGAGCCTTATGTACTAACTCTCTAACTGCATATATAAATATTGGTTTAAAAGGAGTAATCTTATTAAGAAAAAATGGTGACATTTAAGAAGAATACGATAAAGGTCAAGGCAAAAGCAATCTTGAGGAAACATTAATCTCCTCTTAATTGTTGCAGTCACAAATCAAATTATCAGATTGAACAATAATTAAAATGAACTGCTTTCATGGATGTTTGAAGTGTAAATAGTACCAGCACTTTTGGCAGAGTGGCTCAACGGAGAAGATCTTTTGATTAGAAAAATATAGTGGCATGGCTAAAATCCTTTCCTTCCTTTCAACATTCTTTCTTTCTTATATGCATGATAAAAATCTTTATTTTGGCATAAAATGCTTGCAATAAGGCTATATAGCTGGTCAGAAAATGCTGGTATGGTTTGGATTTTTTTTTTTTCCTCAAAAAAACCCAGGATAATATTTCATCAGGGATGTTCTCAGGAACCATTGTCAGCTGTAGCATAGCCTACAAGTGTTACAGTACAGGCTGTGTGTGGATGTCTGTGAGAACACAGTCATATGCAGGAACCARAATGTTCACCTCTGATACACAAATCACAGGTTGAAGTCTCAGTTCCAGCTGGCAGAACAAGGATTTCGATTTGCATTAAAGTCTTGAAATAGAAGACTTGTGAGGGAGAAATGCAAACATCATAGAAACAGAGRGCATTTCTTTACAAGAGGTGGTATTTAATTATTTTTAAAGGATAGAAGAGCATAAAATATTAAACAAGGCATTTACTTCTAAGCTCTGTGGTCACAGACCTTTCAGTGTATAAAATAAACAAATTAAATCCTCTATATAAATAAAGCAGACATTCACCTGTGGCCCAGGTGACTGTTCTAACCACTGTGCCCTTAGCCACACAAGCACAAGGCAACACCTTTGCTGACAGGGAGCAATATATTGCATTTTTTTTTGGGAGAAATAGCATGACTGTAGAACATCCTGCCTGTTGCTTGCATTGAGCAATGGGAGGAAACAAAGGAGCTCTATTTGCTTAGACATAGCTGTAGGTCTTTTGTGGTTCTGAAGCAAAATATTTTGAATAAAAAGTCCTTAGACCTAATGACTTTTTTAACCTCCCTAAATAGTGCTATCAAAAATTATTTAATTCCAAAATTATTCARAAATTTTACAATTCCTATGAAACATCCTACATTTTGGTCAGTTGTACTCAAGAGTTTTTTCTATTTATCTCCTCCAAGTATTGCTGTGAAACAGTTGTTCCAGGTTAAAATAATTTTCCTGTTAAAAAAAAAATCGGAAAAAAAAATCTACCAATTAAAATTGGTTTTTGTATTTTCTTAGTCATCAGTGGGTTGCAGATCCATTCCAAATCCCACTGAATTTGATGAGGTGACCTGCTTAACAATGCCATAATGGCATATTAGCATGTAAATTTTTAAAACAGGAGAAAACTTGCACAGATATTTAAATAAGTATATTAACACACTTGAAATATCCAAATTAAAAAGACAAACAAACAAACAAACAACCAAATTTAAAAAAAAAAAAAACCTTTTATAATTGCTAACAAAATATAACCCAAAAAGAAATTTCCAATRATTATTGTATGTAAAATCCCTCTCATCCAATGGAGCTTGTTTAATTACTGCATTAATTATAAAGCTACATTTAGCTTTAATTTTTTACTCTTTTGTATTTTGGGGCAGTCAATAATTCTACATCTGTATTAGCTGCTTAACATACTTGTGAAAATTAAATAATCTATTGAGTACTCTGACAAAAAACTGTGTTTGCTATTTGGTTGATCTGTTTGAATCTGGAAGATTGAGGCAGTTTTTTTCACTTTTGCAATTTACTACCAGTAGTCTTTGATGGGTACATAAATCAGGTGACAGTATTTCAGCTTCCTAATTAGGGAAGTGATATAATTTAGGGGGAAAAATATCAKTAAAACATCAGTAAATTCTTTATTTTGCATGTGTATGCACTCATTATTCACGTCTTTGGTGGGAACTATGGTCAGTGCTCATGMATTTCATGTAGAATTATTGTAAATAATATTACAGAGAAAGGGAAACAAATAATGTCCTGTCATGTCTGGCAAGTTTTTCAAGCAGGAATTTTCCATCTGATTTTCTCTCATGGAAGAATAAAAATCTCAGATTTTGCTACTAGGAAAACCTCACATCTGTCTCAGGGAACACCTAGAGCACAAATTATTAAAGGGTGAGCTAATGATATTAWTGGGGAGAAGCACTAGATGTTTGCYATGTTCTTACACTCTTCCCCCAGGCACATTTTGTTGATCACTGGAAGAGACAGTGCRCTCACATAGGTGGATATTTTATTTTGACCCAACTGTGTTACCCAAAGTGACAGTTTCCACCATTTCCCCATCCTCTTATGAGGACACTGCTGACCTGTACTAATCCAACAACCTATCCTCTGTACGCACCTCAGCATGCCAGTGGCCTTCTCCAAAACTTCTCATGCTTGGATGTTTTCATGAGATTGATTTAGAAATTCCTCCTGAATGAGATATGCTATAAGATCCCGAGAACCTGGATATGAGACAAATCTTTTGGAATAAAGTATTAACTAATTTAAAACTGATCTAAAAAGTAAAATTCATCTTCATCCAAAACCAAATTCAGACAAAAAATGGACATACTTAATTGAAACATTTATAATTAAAACTAATTTTTTTTTCTGGATGCAGAAAAAAAAATTGAGTTGGTATTAATTTTCCCTTACAGTAGTTTGGGTCACTGTCACTGGTAACATTTTGACTTGAATGAAGATGGCAAACTGCAAACTTCTTAGCTGCTTATGCCTCAAGCCTTCAGAAAGYATTCTCTCCAACAARGATTGTGACAAAGGTAGTAYTTTGGGGCCTTCAACCAATCCAAAYCAACATGCCAATCYGATRTGATATCTGAAATTCACAAAGGTTATCCTAAGAAAGCAAACTGTTGGATATTTATTTGGAMTGCTACAGAAGCATTTGGAAGTATTTTAACTTGTTCTGTTGGTTGTTTGTCTGTCTATGTCTTTATGTGGACTATTTTTTCTCTATGCACTATCATAAATCATCTGTTCAAAAKAGGTTTGTTAAGTTCTCATAAGTTTTTCTTTTATTTTTAAATAACACATAATGTATAAAACCTGTTGTTGCTGGAGATGGAATGCACTGAAATGTTTCAGTGCTAATGATGTTCAGAGTGTGGTTTTCGTAATAAGAGATTAATTATCAATTTTTGTCCGACTTCTCAAGATACGTGCCACTGATAATGCCCCTGGATTAAGTAGGCAGTGTTCTTAATTAATCCCTAGATATGTGTTGTGCAGCATCATTTACATATTTTCCAGTGCTGCAAATCTGCCCTTTTGAAATAAAAATAAGTTTTATTGTCTACTAACAAAAGATGCTACAGTAATAAAAATGTGGAAGTATTGGAAATAAATCAAAAATCCCTTTTTAGAATAAGGGAACTTTTACCTTCAAAGCACAAGAAAGGCATTTTTAAAGTCAGTATTAACTTGTGCATGGTTGTCTCAATGCATTTCACTTGCAATGCAATGAAAAAATAAGCTAAACTTTCAAATGCTTATKACTTTAATTTTGTTTGGTTCCTTGCTTAAAAATGTATGTGCCTTTCCTCTCTTTCTTCCTTCCTTCTAATGGAATCTGGATCATGGGTATTCCACAGATCATGGTTGAGGTACAATTGTCTGTAATAGGGTTATAAGACTATTTTGAGCTAGGAAAAAAAAACCAAAACTATTGGTAAGATACATGTATATTTACAGTTCTAGCCACACATTAAGTATGCATGTCCTGCTGTGAAAAAAACATGAAAGTTGCATAAAAGAAGCATTTCTTCTCTGGTCTTAATATTTTAGTATTAATTAATTTTAACTAAGTAATTAGTATTACTTAATCTAGTAGTATTTTTTGGGCTTTGACAGTCACTTGAGGGACTACATCTTATGAAGCTACTATATTTTATCTTCAAGACTGGATTAAACCTGTTCTAGTGGGAGATGTCTCTGCCCATGGCAGGAGAGATTGGGACTAGATGATCTTTAAGGTCCCTTCCAACCTGTTAACCTTCTTCTTAAGGTTATATAATTATATATTAGTCTATGCTTCTGTGAAATTAAACTTTAGTTTGTATAAACTTCACATGAAGTGCAACAAATGCAGATAATAGTGGAAATGTAACATCAGAGTTCACTAAAGAAGTTTTTCTGCTACCATTCTGAACAAAAGATTGACAAAGGTATTTATAGACATTTAAAGAAGGAAAAAACTGTAAGGAACAGTAACTTTTTTTTCTTTTCTTTTTTTGATGCTAAAATGAAAACTAAATGTAATTATGTCCCCTTAATACTTGATAATGCACTGAGCATTTATATTACTTTCTAAAGAAATCATACACAATGTGAACTTATATTAAAGGACAAAAAAATGAAGTATATACTGAATTAGTCACTTAAAACTGTATCATGGAAGTGCTGCTAGACAGCAACTATATARGTCTGCTGATAAGAAACAAACAAAACTGATTCTAGTTGTCTATATGAAGAAATATCAAGGTGTCTGATGAAATAAAAAATTATCTTTTTAAGAAGGACTGTAGATCTACTCCCAATTAACAGGAGGTGATAAGCCCCACTTTAGCCTTGTTTTCAAAGATAATAATGGCTCCCTCCAAGGCAAAGTTCTGTTTGAATCATACTCTGGTTTTAGAACAGGTCATTGTGATATCTGATTAATTTTTGTTATATTTTTGTCTTTTTTGGATCACTCACATTTATTATACACTATTTTGGTTATTTTTCTCTTTTTTAATCTAAACTCCAACTCCTGTGTTTTATCTCCTTTAAAAGATCAAGCTTAACAATGGAAGCTGTGGATAATGTGTTAGTTGTGCTGGCTCTTTTATTTTTTCTGGTTGAACTGAGGCATATGAAATGTAAGGTCAATGATACTTAGCTGAAACATTGATTAAAGTGCTGAAAATAATCTCTGGACAGAGATGCTCACTCTTAAAAATAAAGCACACAGACTGTCATTAAGCTGTCCTGCTCCATTCTTGTATCTGAACCATTTATTAACCCCCTAGCACTTTAAAATAAGTTATGTAAGACTGAAATTTATATTTAAGGAAACATACTGAGTTAGTTATCTGAGACTGTGTCTGATCCACAGTACATTTTATATACTGCAGTCAGACAGAATATTATGAGGATGATCTCTTCAGCCAACAGAACTATCTGGAATAATATTGTTATACTCATATTGTAATTTAGCACATTTACATGCTACAGAAATTGAATTTGTGTCCTTTCCAATAATCATAAATGTGATCACTTTTTTCTCCCCAAGGGTTCTGGGAAAATTATCATAAAATCCTTGAGAGTAGTACCTGTTAATRTTTTTGGAAGGCAACTTATTAGTTTCAAGTGTTCATTAAAGATAAGGTGTGGMCAAAAAATTTGGGCTATGTAGTATCAGGAAAATCAAAGTAGTATGTTTTTCAATTTTCCTTTTGCTTTGGGATTAAAAATATATGGAAGGATTATTTTACCATCTTCCTAATTCTTTCCCAGCTAACTGTGGAAAACTGATATGCAGACATCAATTTYCTAACTTAGATCTACATTTTCGAGTTTGAGTTCAGATATAGAAGTTTTTTGACAAAGTCTCCTGAGAAACAGGATATAGAGATCATTTTAGAATTTTTTTCAGAAGTTCACTGACTTGTTTTAAATTCTTTTGGTTTCTAAGGRCTGCCTGGATAGAATTCTATAATTTTCAGTGATTTCCTCTCACCCACMCCCATCCATTAACATTTACTGGTTTTACATGTTCTTGGTTATTTTTCTGCCTAGAATATATTTTGTAAATGACAATGTTGGAAAGACACAAAGATATTCTTTTATCATGTCATACTCTTCCTGGTTACTCTATAATCTTTTTTGTTGTTGTTGCTATTTTAATAATTGTCTTCTCCAGTGACAGTCTCTATTTTAATGTACAGTTTGTGCTTGTCTTCACATGGCTGAGTTTTTTGACAAGAGTACTAAACTACAGGTATAGAAGTACAGTCAAATAGAAGAATTTATGCTAGTTTATTAAAACAGGTTTTTCTGTGGGAGGTGGGTAAATGTATGAATCTTTACTGTTAMAAAAACTTCCTAAGTCCATCATAAATCTGTGAGGAAGGCATGTTCTCATACATTTTAAATAACCAAAACCTATATAATCTTGTTCTCTCTTAAATGACGAAAAGCTATAGAGTCCATCTCATTCTCTGCCCTACCTTGACAAACTACAGTGAAAGAGACAAGTTTTTTGGAACARCTTGCAGCTCTTGTTGCAGTAGAAACATTGAGTGTGAGATGCTGGCAGAACAGCTGGCAGATTTTAGAAATCCTTACCASTCCACTGACTGTGTTAATCAGCAAAATATCTGCCTTTTTGTGATTATTAAAATCTCAAGCATTTTTTTCCTGGAATGGGCTAACTATTATTTWTWTWTTTTTTGCAATATTTTTTGGTTTCTTCCAGTTATTTAAATGTTTTAAAAAACTTTCACGTTGTCTGGAAATARCACCACAGTGTCTTCTCTTTTCAATAATTATTCTGAGGTATTTATACCAAATATACTAAGTTCATTTTCTTCTCATCACTTCCTTACTCTTATCAAATACCAGCCCTGAGTAGTACAGCTGGTTTGACTAGTATCTTTCACCAATAGTCATGAAGCTAACATTGATATATTTTCATTTGTTAATGCTCACTTGTGTGTCTGCTGGGAAGAAGTACATTCATACAGTCTATACGAAAGCTTTTTAGTAAAATTAATGCTACATTCAATTGGGTCTTCCATCAGGAAGGAGTGTTCCACAGGCAATGGTGATGCACAGAATCTCTTTGGGATAGGAAAGAAAAGTTTCTGCCTCAGCTGAGATTTTCAGGGAGCCTTCAGTAGAAAGCTTGATGACAAAGTATAAAATGAAAGAAACATTCCACCTCAAATCAAAATCAGCCTCAGGCTAGGCAAAACCTTGAGATGGTGTGCTGACAAATACTATCTCTTCTTTTCTGGTACTTCCTAACACATCAGGAATTCTCAAAAAGCAGCATGTGGAAACCTGCTCCCCAGTGTTACAACAGCCCCTKTAAAAGTTGGCCCTAAAAATAAGAGGGTTTCTCTCAATGGCTGTTGATGCTAGCATACCACAGCACACCGTATTGGTACCACAGCATGGCAGTGGCACAACCTCAGGGCAGTGGGGAGGTAACTAAAAAACCTTTTATGATTACAGAAAACAGATTTCTAGACATGAAGGACAGAAGAAGCTATTAAATTGGCTGGTCTGATCTGAGTTCATAAACAAACTGAAATCAAGGACTTCCTCAGATTAATTTTTATTTCCAATCAGGCATCATTCTTGATTTACAAATTCCTGGTTTGGATAGTTCCAGGCAGTGCTTGGCCAGTGGATCCCATGGCTAATTACTGCCATTATGAAAACCAGCATTGCTTTATTTGCAGGATACATTCCACTAACCCACAGGCATGGGTTGTTTTTTTGTTGTTGTGTTTTCATCTTTTGGTAACTTTACCTGATAGAATGCAGTACAATATTCTTTCATTGTTTAAATGGGGGGACAAAAAGTTGGAAAGTTACYAGAGACTCAAGTCAGTAGTAAAATAAAGCGGCATGACAAGAAAATCTGGTCCAGTAAAACACCAAATACTGTGTCTGGTAAAATTTGTTTAAGATTATTTTCTTTGAATCTCCTTAATTCTATGACATTTTAACACTGCAACTATAAATATGCCAGTATTAGCTAAATTTATAAGATATGTTAATAAGAAGGCTAAGGGAGGGTTAAACAACTGTCTAAGATGACTGAAAATCAAAATGGAATTGGAAAACCAAAATAGATTAACAGACATTGCTTTGGATTTGGGGAATGTAATTTTAGTTGCATCTTGTCCTTGACTGCCATAGACTAGAACAGTCAGAACATGTAAAGATGACATTTTTAAAGAAGCTAAACCAAGAGAGACTCTTTGGACTTGAAGCATTGCTTCCTCTTCCCCCTCTCCAGAAACATAGGATGGAGTGTCYTAATATTGGTMSTACTTGGGAAYATAAACAACATATATATTAAAAACCRTCAGGCTGTGAAGTTACATCTTACTTGAAAATCATCTTAGARATTGTAAAATACTAGCAATATTTTGTTTTCYTATCAGAYGTGACTTATAGTCTTACATAGATCAGGGATATTATAAAATCAAACCCATKAAATGTTGTGTCAAGCATAAAATTAAATTATTGGAATAACTTAATTATTTTAAAAATKAATAATTTTTTACCAAATATAAAATTCATCCTTKTTTCTGAAGCTGAACTTAACTGCACAAATAATAATTTCCCATATAGATCATCAGTTCTTTGTGCTGCTACACGATTCCCTTACTCTTCCCCCCTAATATACCCAGTTAATTACAGAGTCATTTTTCTGCATATGAAGTCACATGTAAGTCTCTCTCTGATGTTGTCCTCTGTCTAAGCTTTCTGTAATCTCAGTTCATAAAATCCTCAGTGAAAGTGCTTTGCTTTGCTTTGATTTCCTTTGCTTTGCAGCTAGAGCATCTGGCACATCCAAGTAGCCTCATGCATAAGCCAGGGACAGAAGATACTGTCTCTCTCAGGCTTTGGTATTCATACAGCCCTGGTTATGATGGTTCAAACTGTTTACACTCTCTAATGAATTCACAGGAAATTCCTTTGAGATACAGAGGACGTACTGTTGTTCCCTTTTTATAAGTGGGTGTTGAAGCACCACAAAAAAAAAACCTGTGGTGCCTTTTGAAAATGAATAAATTGGTTTTTTTTCATTTGCTTTATATGACATTCAACACTTAGATCTCTGAAGTCAAGATTGAAATGACACCCTGCTAATTCCAACTGGTCCTGAATSACTGGCTGGGAAATTGTGTGACAGAGAAATTGATGTGGCTGATGTCCCCATCTGGTTTAGTAAAAGCTTGCAGTCTGAATTATTTCAGCTCTGTCCTCATCAGTCTGCCTCACTCTCTGGCTGGGACAAAATGAGAGTCATCAGTAGACAGAACTTCCTATTTGTCAAAAGCTACCTTGATTTTAAACAACAGCTTTCCAGGCTGTGTATTTCCTTATGCACATCTTTGTTGTATTTTGAACTATATCTTCTTGATGGACTGGGATCTGCCTCTTTAATGGTGCACTGGGCCATAGCCAGAATTTATTTTCCTTATTTCCTCTTTTCTTGTTATTGTTTCTTATTTTTTTCCTAGCTAATAAGACTATTAGAATCTGAGTGAAATTCTGCTCATTAGAGCACAGGTGATTTAAGGAGATGTTTTACACTGTTCAGGAGATGTTTTACAGTATCTCTTAAATTTTGCAAAGTTGAGCATTGAAATACTTAAAACAATYTGGGAGCATGTACATTTCCCAAGATCAAATAGGAGTGTTCTATCATATTTTAAATTTGCCACCAAGATTTTGGTTTTTTTTCCCATTTTGTGGATCCATACTTGAAATGCTGTATATGGAATAAAAACTACCAGTATATTCATTTTTTTTTTCATTGCAAGAAAAGGATTCTTACAAGATGGGGTACTGAAAATAAATTACCTCTCTCACCAAACACAGGTGTTTTGAGTCCCTGAAGGTTTTGAAATATAAGCCTATATTTTCTCCCCAATTTCACACTCCAGTTTTCCTAACACTACCTTTTAAGAGTGAATTGGAGTGAATTGTAAGTAATTTTGTAAGTAATTTAATAAAAATAGTGAGGAAATATAAATATATATATATATATATTTTGTAAAAAATACTTTTGCTGTGAGAATCTGATCCTTTGGCACACCTTATGTATCCTCTTTGATGCGGAGAAAAAAAAAAGAAAATTTGAAGTTGTTTTAAACTGAATGGCAAATCTTAAGTTTTTGATGTTTTTTGTTTTGAAAAAAACAAAGCAAAAGGTAAAATCAGGATTTGTATTAACTACTTAATATGGTTGAATTATAACTGGTTRATTTTAAATTTATGTGAATTCATTTATTAATCCTAACATGGAAGAATTTTCATGGTGGAAATTTTTTTCAAAAAGCGATTTGCATTATAGATATCTTTTTATATGAGCAGTTTTATCCTTACACAGTACTCACTTTTATTTTGATACTCAATATTTGACTTTCAGTCTGACTATAATTAATTAATTTATAGCAAGAATAAGAGAAGGTAAAAAAATATTTATCTGAGTGCCTGAAGGAAACCTGAATGTCTGTTTGAAGCAGGCAGAGTCCAGGCTGAAATGCTGGAGTTACATGGCTAAACAGGGAGATGTTGAGAGCCATTTGTGTGTTGTAGAGAAAGCCCAAAAGTTGGTTGATTCAAGGTTTAYAGCCCACTTCCCTCTAAGCCTGAGGATCATGTTCTTATTTTCAGTAATAACAAGGGCTCAAATATATGCAGCTTCTTAATCTACTTGTGAGAGAGCTCTCAAAATTGGATTTTGAATATTCTAGCCCAATCTTTGTAGTTAAGCCAACAGTCTTCTTAAATTATCAAATGATGCAAAGAATTATCAGATTTATACATAATTTATAGAGTATATAATTAGTTCAGCCAGACATATCTGTTTTCCTGTAGAGGTTAATCTATCTGTTATATGAATTAAATTTGTTTAATATGAGTTTTTTGGGGTTTTTTTGTTGCTACATAGGGGCCTATTTATTCAATCTAAAGGCAATTATCAGAGTTGTTGAAGGAAATACTGAGGACCTATTTGATGTGTTTAGGAAAAAAGAAAAAAATCACATTGCTTTGAGTTTTAATCAGTTTCAATGCCTTGCATTTGGTAGAGTTAATATAAATAAAACATTGTAATGTTATGTTTCATGCTCAAATAATATCACCCTTCTTGCATTTTCAATGGTTTGCCTTTTTTTCAAGCTTCTAGATGTGAACCCAAATTCTGCTAGAGGTCAGCCTGGTGCAGGAGATACCAGTAGATAAAGCAGATGGATATATCTTACCTGAAATGAGGCATTATCTTTCCTGTTCATGTCTGTGTATTTATCTCTACAGTCATTATAGCTACTGGTAACAGCAATGAAYTGTTTCAGATAAGTCATCTAGCTGAGAAAAATGAGAGAGGAGTGAGAAAAACCAGTGCCCCCACACCTAGAAATCTGCTTATACAGCTCATGCCAGCAAAATGGTTTGGACATTTAAGTATCTGCTGCAAATTTAAAACAGTCACTTAGGAGTTTTGCTGAATTTAGACCTCAGAAAGGGTGAGTAAAACAGCTCTTACCTGTGGTCTTTCACTTAATTTTAGAAAATCAAGTTTTCCCAGTAAAAAGAAATGTTTTAGGAAGCATTTCTGTGGAGGGTAATAATGCCAATATGATGCTAATGTCTGTAGGATCATTACTTTCTTTGTAGAATTGGCAGAATTGTGGGTTTCTGAATAGGAAAAAAAAAAAAAGTATCACTTTTATGTATGCAAGAGCACAAAAGAGAGAACAATACCAGATGTAATTTTGAGAAATGAGATTTGCATAAGGTCCTGGTTCACAGTGKTTGCAGATGTTGTGGCAAGGGCAAAATAAATTATTTAGATGTGTCAAGGTGAGGAGAGGACCTGTGTTTATTTCAGAATACTTGTCATAGTGAGAAAACACAACAATGGAAAAGAAGAAGGTGCCTTTTGAATGCAAGAGAATCTAAGTGTRAAAAAGAAGTACAATAATGGCTAAGGAGGGAAAAGGCACTGAAAAGAAGAAAATTCTTTTGAGTGAGTGGGGAACAGCTAGAAAAACACAAACTCTGAAAAGTATAAGGGTTTTCTAAATTTATGATGGTAAGTTGAAATTTAAAAATGTGATACTATGAACAGGAAACAGGAATCTAATATGACATTGACTTCAGTAGCAGAGTTAAAATGCCTAGAAAAGAAAATTAGAAAATATTTTGAGAAATAAGAGACTTTTGAAAATTGTAACCCTTGAATTAATACTATTAATACTACTACTGCTACAAAAGGTAAATTAATATGAAAAATTCCTCCAAATCCTAGATATTTCTTATTAATTTTGAAAGCAAAATATCTGAAACACCAGCCAGCACACTGGTTATAGAATAACCTTTAAAATGGGAACTGGTCAGAAAATGACAAAACCAGTTCAGCATTGTAACATTGCTCTCTTGGACTGTAGTGATTAAGAGAGTGCTAGCTATTGAGATTTCACCCACTTGATGTTTTTGTCCTTTCTCGAGGACACAATAGTATAATCTAATGATCTCAGAKTGCTGATTACTGGACTGATTAAAATTAGCCAGGATAGTCACAACTGACACTTGTGCTTGTTTAGCCTTGYACTGAGAACCTGCAAGGGTTCTCCAGGAGAATCTAAACTCAGTCTCTGTGTGGTGCAGGATTGTGAAAGCATTTGTGATGAGCTCAGGCTGCAGCTGGCAACCTTGATATTGACTTTCAGTTTCCAGTCTTGGGTTATAGGTTTTATACGTCTTCACCTAAATTAAGTATAACTTATAGAAACATAAAATATGCTGAGTTGGAAGGGACCCAGCAAGATCATCAAAGTCCAACTCCTGGCCCTGCAAAGGATCATCTCCAAGAGTCACACCATGTGCCTGAGAGTGTTGCCCAAAAATGCTTTTTGAACACTGTCATGCTTTGTACTGTGACCWCTTTCCTGGGAAGCCTGTTCCAGTGCCCAAACACTCTCTGGGTGGATAAACCTTCTCCTGATACCCAAGCTAAACCTCCCCTGCCTCAGCTTCATGCCATTTCCTTGAGTCCTGTCATGAGGGAAGCAATCAGTGTCTGCCCCTTGTTTTCCCCTCACAAGGACGTTGTAGGCTACAATGAGGTTTCCCCTCAAACTCCTCTCCAGGCTGAACAGACCAAGTTACCTCAGGCAATCCTCATTTGGTTTTCTCTCCAGACCTTTCTCCACTTCATGGCCCTCCTTTGGATGCCCTCTAATCGTTAAGTATCTTTTTTATATTGTGGCACTCAAAATTGCACACAGGAGTCAAGGYTGAGGCAGTCCCTGCTCAGAGCAGAGCAGGACAATCCCCTCCCTTGCCCAGCTGTGATGCTGTGCCTGATGCCCCCAGGACAAGGTTGTCCCCCCTGGCTGCCAGGGTACTGCTGRCTCAGATTCAACTTGCCATGGACCAGGACCCCCAGGTCCCTTTCAGCAGCACTGCTCTCCAGCWTCTCATTCCCCMRTCCTTACACACAGCCAGGTGCAGAATATGGAACTTGCCCGTGTTAAACTTCCKATAGTTGGTGGTTGCCCATCCCTAATTTGTCCAGGTCTCTCTTCAGGGCCTCTCTGCCCCAGTGGAGGTTCTGAGTTTCATCMCATYAACAAGTGCAAAAATACAGTAAATGTTTGAATGAAAGTTTGAGAGCATACATTTGAGTAATTTAAAATAGTGTTGTATATATTCATGCATTATGTGATTTTCAATTGAGATGAAATTAATCATTTTACAGGTGGAATATGTCCCATTGAAAAGAATGGACAGAATGAAGGACAAAAAATTTTAACAAAAGAATGGGAAGAAAGATATTGAAGTATTAAAATTTTCTAGCCAAGAAGAGCACAATATTTCAGATTCATCTCAGTCTCGTAGCCCTTTTAACTAAGAAGAAATGTATATTGACAGAAAAAGAGATTCRTAGCTTAGCCTGGAGTAAAATGTTCTTATTTTTCTTAATCTTCCACTGCATTTGAGAAGATGGCCAGTAGTATGGTTTATATTTTTCTGACATCTTCRCTTTTGTCTTCTGCCTAAAGCAGAGTGAAATCGTAGGCAAGAAGGAACTGTAGAGTCCTCCTTTCAAAAAATGCTGAAGGCCTGCTGCTCCTCAGAAAGGATTTTTTCAAAGGACAATTAAGAGTTTCTGACTCCCAACTAAAATCTTATTTAAATCTGAATCAAAATTTAACCTAGAAGTTTTGACTCTTCTCTTTTAAGGGTGGGAGAGCTCTACTTAGTGGATTTCCACTTTTTTAAAATAGTAAAGTTTCATATAGGTAACAGGAGCTTAATTAAGCAAGTCAGTTATACAATATTACTGACATACAAGAGAACTCAGATGTGTGCTGATAATCCTTACGTCATGAATCACAGAAATCCACATAATTTATTTCTTTATAGAATAGCTGTTTTCTTTCTTTAAAAAGATGTCAGATATTTCACATGAGCTATGTGAATTAAGCAGATGTACTGAGGGGATATAGAGGAATGTTACAAAGAAATAATAAKAMAACATATTAAATTACRTCTRTATTATTTTTTAATTATTGTGGTTAGAAGTTGTACATGTTTGGCATTTCAGACTTGTGTCAAAATGTATTCCAACGTTTGCAAGGATGGGTGTGGGGCAAATACTTCACATCTAGTTTCTAAAGGAGATTAAAATCTCTGTGCATACAAGATACCCAACCCAAAACTTGTTCAACAAAACCAATAGCAGTGTAATCTTATGTTCAGCTTTCTTCCTTCCAATCAAAAAACTTCTCAAATTGCACTATGAGCACATTCAAGCAACTAACATGAACTCTGTGTGGACATATGATTTTTCAGCATTTAAGATAGTCTATCAAAAGGRACTTGAGGTTTAAATTAAGCAATGCAATATTTATTACAAGTGGAATTTTRTCTGAGGTATTCTGATTTATTAATCAGAAAAAGTACCCTGCAAATTTTTCTGGATAGAATTGATAAAAGTTTTTTTGAAGGATGTTATTTGCTTCAGCATGGTGCTTCCCCCACACTCAGCTGTGGGAAGTGCAGTACAGTTTACAAGATGTTCTTTCAGCTGAATTACCAGCACAATTTGYAGGATGTTCCAGGGATTCTTCTCTCATTCAAGCATTTCCTCATCTGGAGTTCTTTATCTTTCTACTRGAAAAAAAGGATATGACTGCAAAGCAAGACAAAAGAAACATACAGATCCAGCAAGCAYTGAATTTTGGCTCAATACTTGAGTSAAATTGCAAACACCTGAGATACAGATGTAATTTCAATATATACTTTATTAGGACACTAAGTGACAATACTCAGTATATTAAGCTTCTGTGTATAGCAGTTATAAAAATTTTGCCAATTTTGGATTAATTGAATATACAAATGGTTTTGCTTTAGTACTGATGCTTGCGATTTGTTTATTATGTTCTATTCCAGAAACTGGATGTAGTTCATTTATTCTATTTGTTCCCAAAATGAAGATATTTCACAAGACTATTTTCTGACTGCATGAAGAAAATCAAAAATCTTGAAAGAACTGATAATAATCAGGCTACATCCTACTTAAGCCTGTGCAAATATACATATAGGCATCATTTACATGTATATATGGTGTGCATATTTTTGTGTAATATGCAAATTTGGTTATAGATACATACATACAGTACATATATATCTSTTCAAGTGCAATAACTGTAGGTGTGTGAATTGAGCAATAAAGACTATTTCTTTACAAAGTATTGATGTGTAGGCATTAAAGCAGCTTCCTGGTACTAAATTATTTGAATGTTCCTAACTTTCAGAAATGCTTGGTCTTTCCTCCTCAGTGATGCACYAGTTTCCTGCCTTAGGTAAGATTTGTAGCCAAGAGCTGTAATTTTAATTTTATAAGTTTACTTGACCTAAGCTTTAGTGTCAAATTTACCACTTATCTCTTTTACTTCTCTAGTAAAAAGTCCTTCCATCTTTGTGATCTTCTATTTTCTGCTGGGAGATAAGAGGGAAGCCTTTGGGAGWTTGGATTGCTTCAACTTTGTCAGTCCCTAATTAGTTATTTCTCATGACCCAGTGAGCAGCATATCAAAGTTCTTGTAATACCAAGAGCCACACGGCACAGTTTACACCATGTAGATAGCCAGAAGAGAAATATGTGGGCACTCCTGAGAAAAGAGATAACTATGGTTTCCCAGGGCTTGCTCTACTCTGCTGAGGCAGGAGATGTGATTGGATTGTTCTAGACACTAAGTGCAAGTATTTAGCCTACAGCCAGGGCAAGGAGCAGTTTGAATATCAGCAGTCATTGCTGGCTCATTTCCTTCACAGATGGATGTCCCTGTTCCCATTTGCCTGTACACCACTTTTCTTGATTGATGGTGTAGTTTTACACACAACTGGGCTGCTTGAGYTGCATGCAGACAACAGCCACTGGATTTTTATGTCTGACCTAATGCTACATAGAATAAAGGGCAAAAATTATCTGTAGACCCAGCTTCTTTTCAGAGCATCTGTATCTGRGAAGATTAAATGTTGCTCCAACATGGTGTGTTGTCTCTAACAATGGCCAAAAGTTGTGGCCTAATATGGGGTCAAATGAGGCCCACACATAAAATCAAACAAGATGATTGAAGTTTGAAGGCACTTCTGGAGAAATACCAGGACCAATCTCTCTTCCCAGAGTGGGGTCAGTTAAGGCAAGTTGTTCAGGATTGTGTCTCATTGAGTTTTAAATATCTCCAGGAATAGAGACTTCAAAACCTCTGTATGTCATCTGTCTCAGTGTTTGATCAYCCTCACAGTCTAAAAGCACATAAAGCACTAGTTTTTGTTTTGTGAGGTGGGTTAGGGTTTATTTTGTTTTGTTTTGTTGTACTTTCTGGTTTGTTTTTTTTTTTTTTGTTTCTTTTTAAGGTTTGAATGGGGCCTTTTCACAATATTTTATGCCCATTGTCTCTTGCCTGTCACCAGATACTACTGAGAAGAGTCTAACTATTTATTCTTAACTCCTCCCATCAGGTATACACATTGATAAGATCCTCCTGAGCCTTCTCTTCTCTGGGCTGAACAGTCCCATCTCTTTTTTGTCTTCTCCTATGTCAGATGCCCCATTCCTTGATTATTTTCATGTTTTTGCTGGACTTGCCCCAGAAAGTCAATATCTGCCTTGTACAGGGAAGCCCAAAACTGAACACRATATTCTAGATACGWCTCATCAGAACAGGGCAAAGGATCACTTCCCTTGAGTTGCAATCAAAGGTGTTCCATATACTGCCCAGATGGTGTTCATCTTCTTTACTTCAAGCACACAGTTGCTAGTTCATGATCAACTTGTCCACCAGAGCCCCCAGRTCTGCTAGAAAACACTGCTTTCCAGAAAGTTGTCCTCCAGTGTGTAGTGATGCAGGGTATTATTTCCCCTTCATGCAATTTCCATTACTGAACTTCATGAGCTTCCTGTCAGCCCATGCCTTCAGCCTGCTGAGGTCTCTCAATGGCAGCAGGATGCTCTGGTGTACCAAACATTCCTCCCAGTTTTGTATCTTCTCCAAACTTGTATCCGTTGCCCAGGTCACTGATGAAGAGGTCATAGACAATTGTTTGTTGTGGTAMCAGCCCCTGGGGCACAGGTGGCTCCATCCTCAAGGTTCAGCTCACTGACTTATTGAGCTAAATGTCCTTTCTATACATTCAGTACTTCTGTATGTGTGAATTTGTCKGTCATGAACTTTTCCTCACCTCGCTTAAACGAGGCACTTGCTGGCAGAGGAGGGACTTGCCTGCATGTCAGTGATGCTCAAGATTTCAGACCTGTCAACAGAAAACCACAGGAGGGTCAGTAGGGTGCTTTCAATTCCCAACAGTCACATTATTTTTTCTAAGAAACACTTGGTTGTTGAACTTTAAATTTATTTACTGGCGGACCTCACATAGTCACAGTTGGTAAATTTATTACAGTTTCTGCTTATGAAGTGAAAATGGTAGAGCTTAGATACTGTGAGATGTCTTTTAACAAATACAGTCACAAATAGCAACTACAGTATTAGTTTATGAGTCCTGTTTAATTGTAAGCTTTCTAAAATGATTGCACCAAATTTATACAAAATTTGCATTTTAAATGTACCAGTTATGAAGAAAATTGCCTCTGAAAATCAGAAAAAA
>CADDXX010000298.1:388982-424318 GCA_902810485.1 Alauda arvensis
TTATACAAAATTTGCATTTTAAATGTACCAGTTATGAAGAAAATTGCCTCTGAAAATCAGAAAAAAAGATATAATAATTCACTAATTATAAAATAACTCAGTTTGTGTTTAGGTGACACTTTTTCCAAGAGACGGACAAATCAATAGAAATTGMAATCAGTTTGTTGGCTGAGTAATTTTGAAGCTCAAATTTCAACGAAATGGTCTAAGTGGAATTGAGTTTATCAGATTTTTAAAAATTGATTGACGTGTGAGGGAAAAATCCATGCCAGTACTATAGTACATGAACACTTTGCAATGTATAAGAAGCACACAATTATCTGTGATAAATATGGATGACTGTAATGGCTTGTGGGAATGATTTTTAAAATTTTGCCAAGGTCAAAACCAAAGTGATAGTAGAGAAATTRCAACTCTAAACATGATTATAGAATAGTCAGCATTTTTCTATAAATTAAAAAAAAATGCTTGAAAAAAACCCTTTTTGCCCCATTATTTTTCTACATTTTTGTCAGCTTTTTGTTTAATCAGTGAACATTTTTTAGAAACACAGTAATACTAGACTTTTTYATACAAGTCTGACTCCTTTGTTTATTCCTGTTTAAAGAAAAATAGTCCTATAGACTTGTCACTCTGTGAACCTCATACTTTATTAAGAAAGTTTGCATTATTACTGAAATACTTTGAATTTGACTTCAGGGGTTTGCAATTATACCTTATGACAGAACCCCCTCCTACTGGGAGAGTGTACATATAGACAGAGGAAAGTTACAGGGACAGTCCAACTTAAAAACCTTTTTTAAAAAATATTGGCAGAAAGCTACAAGTTTCTCACACTTGTTCTTAATTTCATGATATGACAGTGGTGATTTGGAATGCCTTTCCCATGGCAGTGATACACTGTATCCAACAATAACAAAAAATCACAGTTTGTTCACAAAATCTCAACCTTCACCTTTTTTCAAACGATGGTAAATCAGACAGATCATAATATTCTGTGACCTAGAATGTGAAGYTGATCTGAGTTCAGCATTGAAAAGCTGGACTTGCCCAAACCTTTGAGATTAAAAAATGTATTAAGTAATTTTAATATCTTTTATGACCTGAGTACTGAAAAACTGAGATAGATGAAAAAAAAATCTAAATATCCTTATTTCTAGAAGAGGAAATAAAGTTTTTTAGCTCATAGTTTTCCTGTTGTCAAATATTTTTGCTGTAGTGCTTAGAAGTGTTTTGTAAAAAAATTGTGCTTGTACATTGAGGTGCATGTACTTACAACAATAGTGAAATGCTGAAATTCAACAAAATGTGTTCTATTTGTCAGTTAATGTACAATTCAGGTGTGTTGTATGGCTGAGCACTTTTGCCACCTGAAGTTTTTATTCATAGGCTAATAAAAAATGCCCTGGAGTGTTTYAATACTGTTACTGTATGTCTCTTTAAGCACCAATTAAATTTTTTTAAACTATATTTTAAAACATTTTTTCTCTTAAGATTACTTCTTTCTACATAAAATTAAAATCCCTCTAGCAGTAAAAGAATAAAATAAGAAACCCACTATTTTATTGTATTTTTCTATTCACTGTGTATTATTTCATAAAAYATTTMATTTCTATTCCCTTTCCTGTAKTACATTTGAATCTTACTTTTTCCCTTCCCTTCAAGCTTAGCTCTGCTTTCTTCTTTCATAACTTTTCCAATTCTTYGTATAWGTTTTTTCTTTCACATTACAGCAAATGTTCTCTAATGCAGTTTTCTGWGTTTTCTTTTGTTTTTACCAGCAACTGCATTTATCCTTATATTTTAAACTACTGAATTGTTTTAGAGCTATCCTAAGCTTTTCAGAACCTCTAGGGTTTKTTTGAGTTGCTTCATCAAAATGTCCAGAATAAAAATGGTAGTTACAGAGAGATGGAAAACCTGTGCTGAATCTTATATAGACAATTGTTCTACTTGTGGGTTGGCAGGTCCCTCCTGGGTTGAAGAGATGTGCTGGCTATTTTAAGGCCTCACAGACCAYRTGAGCTGTGCCCTTTAAATTCTGTGRAAGTCAATYGTAAAAATGTATAATGTATCCAGTARAACTATTCCACATAGGAAATTGTTATGCAGCAGAATTCTAGTATGTCTGACCTTTTCTTTAGTTGTGTAGATGTCACCATACAAATATAATGAAGTGCAAGCTGCCAGCTACTTTAAACAAAGTAGTTATCTAAGGCAAATTTTAATCATAGCATAGTTCAAAGAAGCATTGGATTTTTTTTTTTTATTTTTATAGAATCATTTTCAATTAAAATAAGACTATCCAGTTTTTAAAAATAGTTTCAATTGACTTCTGTTAGATAGATACTATCCACTATCCCTTGTGGATGGCAACCTAGGTGTTGAAAAAATGAAAGAAAAAAAAGTGTCTCTAGCATGTATAACAGAAAACTTCACGATTGCCATTTAAGAATATTAAAGCCTTTTAAAGYCCAGCTACAACTTTAAGAGCTAAATTGGGAGCTTTCATTTATCTTTCTACATGAAATCAAAATGGAAAGTAAATCATTTCAACATGTCTGAAATGCTAATAAGATGTGCAGCCAAGCTTCAAAGAAAATTGTCATCTAATTCTAGAGTCCACCAGTTACATCTTCTCTCAGTCAGCTCAACTGCTGAAAGGCCTGCCTTTCACCACAGAGGTAAATTAGCTCTCTCTGAAGTGCTACAGCCAGGTAAGAAGTTTCTCTTTGAAGTTTGACCATTAGCACTTCTTTCTCAAGGAACTGAACTTCAAAGGGAAATATTGTTTCTCTTCTTTTTTGGATGTTCTGTTCAGTTGTATATGAGAGACAACTGCTCTATGTGTGTGGGGAGAAAATCATTCTTTTAAACAATATTTCTGCAAAGATATTRAATTGAAGTTTCAGATTAGTTTCTCTGTGATAGGATAAGCTGAACAGTGGTCAGGAACAGCTGCTAGAGACTTACAACTCTCTAATTTACAAGATTTTTTWAAAAGTAGAATAAATGGGTAAGAAAGAGAAAATATCAAAATAGTGACTTTTCTTACTAGCTTTCAATTTTATTACAGAAGGGACTAACCCTTTGCCAAAGAAACCTCCAAATCCAATGGCTGGTTTAACTTTTGTGCTTTACTGGATAACATTTAGGAGTTATTATRGAAATGGTGGTTAGAAGCAGCTATGGAAGCTGTCCTGCTCTCAGCAAGATTATCACCAATAGATCAGATCAGCTGTGGTTTGGACTAATGAAGTCTTAGAAGTTGCCGATGATGGAGGCTATGCTGCCCCCCTAGGTGACCCATTTTATAGCTGCAATAGCCCCCAAATATCTAATTTGAACCTCCCAGACAGGTMATTTTAGCCATTTCCCCTTTGACTTTGTTGTCTGCCACCTCTATAAAGAGTTAGGCTCAGTCATCTTTGTTAATGTCCCTTCAAGTGCTCTGGTTTTCTCTTAGACTGCCCTTTGACTTTGGCTTCTCCTGATGAAATAAGTACATCTCCCACCACCTGTCTTGAAGGTCATGACCTTTTTCAGCTGTTGGGCCCAAAACTGGTCACAGTAATCCAAGTTGGGGTCCATTGCCACTGAGTAGAGTGGAATAGATGGTCTGGTGGTCGTAGTCCTCATTACGTAATTGAACATGCTGGTTACTTTATTTGTGATGAGGGAACACTGCTGGATTATATTCAGTTTTGTGTCAACTGTTATACCCACTTTCTTTTCAGCTGGTTTCCATGGAGCAGTAAAACTATCATAACTGCAGCTGGTCTGATTCATACCAAGAAGCCCCAATAATATGCCACGGCAGTCAGAGAAYGAGGAGTTTGTCATTAATACAGCTATCTGGGACATTTCCATTTAGACAAAGCTTAAGTAATGCTGYTCATAAGCTCCACACTTTTCCTTTGCATGGGAGTGTTTCTTGCACATTAATAATATCCTGAAATTCAGAAGAATGAACACCAGCTGTAATGATGGAGAGAGCACTAGTGTCTTCAAGATCTCATGAATTATCTTTAGAACTTTTTTCTGACATGATTAAGCACTTATAATCTACATTTACAAGGAACGGACTTACATCCTTGAAATATTTAACAGTTTTGTATAGAGTAGATGAGCTGTAAAATTACATAAAGTCTTTCACAATTGACCATTTTCAATTAACTTCGAGGAGGAATGTTAGGAGTAACTTAAAATTTTAGTACATGCTGTAGCAGTTAGGMACATCAATAAGAAACTCTCATGGACTTCAATAGGTCTGGAGAGAAAGGTAAAATACTGATGCATACAGTTGCAAATGAAGAGGTAGAGTGGTGCAGCCCCAAGTCTCACTGCTTCTTTCAAGATTAATATGACACATAGTCAAAACAATAGCAGCATATTTCAAATATTGAAATAGAGTATAACTAAATTGTGCTCTGTAGTGACGAGGAGAGACTTACAGATGTGCTAAACTTTTGCAATCTCCAACATCAGTTCAYAGTCCCATTAATCCCTGTTATTCTTGATCACATTTTCTTACCTGTGTGTTTCAGGTTCTGATTGGTTTTAMTTAAAATTTTACTTAATTTTAATTAATTAGGTCTAATTTAAACAAAAATTTTTATCTTAGGCTTTTTGAAGCCTACAATTTTATTGTTATGTATAGGAGAGACAGAAGTTGCATCATTTGTCCTCAGAATTATGTTGACATCTTTCATAGCAAAAGAGGCCAGTTAGATTTTCTGATAAGAATTTTTTTTAATTGTATTTTATTGTTTTTGTGTGCAAGTTTTTTGGTCTGTTTTACTAATTCTAAATATGCCAGTATTGTAGAAAAAGGAACCTGGACAGGAGAACTAAACAAAATATGCTGTAAGCCTGATCATTTTGTTACAGCGTGAGTATTGTACTTCATTTTCTTTCAGYGTGAGGTTTTGTATGCATTGTTTCATGACAGAGAGTTCTGGCTGACTACTTCTCTTATGGAGATATACATGGTTCAGAGARCTGATTGCTGATACAGGAATTGTTTCTTGTGGCAGTCTTCAGGTTTTCTTGTACATCATCCCTGTAAACACAACTGTAGAATTTCTCAGTGAACTGAAAAGATTCTGAATTCATACTTTCACCTACTGGAGTGAATAATTTAAATGAAAGAGCTGAYTGATCTAGCAGCACTGTAGTTTGTAAAAAAAAACAACAAACTGCAATTCATCAAATTAAAATGTTATTGTCCCACYAGTATATAAGAAAACAAACAAASAAACAAGCAAACAAACAAACCAGTGGAGATTGCTTTTCTGTTAGACAAAGCTGTAAAGATAAATGCAGGCAGATATATGAGATTTATATGAGATTTATCCAAGTTCTTGTAAGATTTTGGTGGGTAAGTCTTGGCTAACAATCAAATCCCCACACAGCTGCTTTCTCACTCCCCTTATGAGGAGACAGAATAAAATGAGAAATCTTATGGGTTTAGGAAAGATAGGGAGATTGCTTACAGTTATTGTACTACAGGCAAGAAGGGTTCTATATTGGGAAAATGAAATTTTTGTCAATTTAAATARGTTTAAGTGGTGAGCAACAAAAGACAAAAATTAAGCAGCACCTTTCCTCACATGTTTRTCAAGCCTAACTTCACCTCTCCACTCCCAAGCTCTCCCCAAACAGCAGTGGAAGGTATGGCTGAAGGAGTGTTACCTTCAATTTTTAATTATTTTATCCTTTCATGTCAGCTGTAGAAAACAGATGATACCTGGTTTGACAACATGGGGTCTTTTTTTTTTTTTTCAAAATTACTTACATAGCAGATATACCTAATAAATGCTTTGTATGATATAATCCACATTTTTTWWTTTTAACCTAAACCTAAATCATATRGAACTACTAACCTGATTCTTCTGGAAGCTATTTACCAATTTGATCCTCAATTATCATGGAATGCTACTGCAAAAGATAAACTTTATATATAGACTGGTAATCTGATTTTTAATGATATATTTAGACAATATTTTGAAGCTCTTGTTTATTACATTGCATTTGATTGCTTCACCATTTCTGAAAGGAGGGCACTGTTTTGAGATGCTTGCACGAAAGAAATACTCWAAGGTAGATGAGTTTACTGTTAGTAATGTCAATTGTCATTTTATTACCAATGTATTATATTTTACCACTCCATCAAGTGCTTTAGGAAATTAAACAATGTAACATRACAGAGATATTGCTTCAGAAAAGTCAGTCCTCTACAGAAGCTGGTTTGAAATGTGTGTGCCAAGTTGCATGGAAAAACAAACCAGAACAAAACAACTCTTTGTAAGCCTGTACTTCTCAGTATGAACTTTATARCTCTGACACCCTGGGTTTTCATTGTCAGCAGTCTTACAGTGAAACAGGGTCTGTCTTGTAACCCTGAAGCTGTTTTTCAGAAGTTCTCTCTCATTAATTCTTGCTTGAAGCCATATAATTAGAACCTCACAAGGTGTTTCTTGGTAAAAGATGAGTACCTTTTACATGAAGATAGAACACAAATCCCACTCTTAATACAATGGACCTTCTAACCTGGCACTCTCATAAAACCAAGGTGTTGCCAAGTAAATTGGCTGCAAGTRCTATCAGTGCCCTGCAGTGCTTTTGTTAATTATATTGCCATAGTGCCTGACACAGATAGCAATCTTTCCAAAAGAGCAGGCAGATTTAAAGGGGCAGAATTAATCAAAATTGATTTGTGCAGTCTGTCATCTTGAGCTCTGCTGGGAGAGTTTTCTTTCCCCTTCTCTCTCTAATTCCTGCTGTAGTAGTACATGTAACAGGTAGTTGTCTCATCTTGGCGTGCAAATTGTAGTGAATGAATGACTTGTCTGCTGTGATAGCTGCAGGAGAGGACAGGATTAGAAGATGTCAACATTTACTTCAGTTGAGTACCACCCAGAAAAAATACCTTTTTTTCCAAGCTTTCTGTGTTCATGAAAAAAGGGGACTAAAAATAAATTCCAAGGTCACAATCTTTTTCAGTTGAGGTCATAGTTTGCTTGAATRTGTCCAAAGATGTAGGGCTGTAAACYTTTGTTGCAGATATGATAGAAAATRGCAGTGGAAAACATGCAAGAATGAAAGTACTTCAACATTATATACAGAAATCCCAACATGAACAGAGAATTTATTTCCTGTGTATGAGGCTCATTATCAAGGAATACTGCTCAAGAATTAGTGAGCTCCATTATCCAGTTCAAATTTATATATAATTATTTTAATATTTAAAAGCTAAAAACTTGGGCATTTATAAATAATCCTGAAGAAAACAACAGCTATTTCTCTTGTAGAAATTTGCCTATCCTACTGGCAAATAATGGGAATATGTGGGAAGAATTCATGTTCAAGTATTTACATCGAGTCACTCCCAAGTTGGATTTTCAAGAACTTGCTTCTTTGAAAAATCCTTAACTTTAGATATTTCAGATTTAGTATATGGTTTGCAGTCAGTGTTTTCCAAATGTGGTTTATGTGTATGAAAATAAATTTTATTATTTGTCAAGGTGAGATAAGGATATTATGACATAAACTATAAAGCTAAGCTTCTCCTTAGATTAAAAATTTTTTTCTAATGTTGTGAGGGGAAAAAGTGTATTTAAAAAAAAGTGCAAAAATTTATTTATTAATGAGGGGCTTATCAAGCAGGACTTGATACATTCAGTAGATTTTTTAAAAATCCTTTCCTGGACATTTTTAACTGCAAAAGCTCTGCCTGAGTTTCTGGTGTGCATGTTGCAATTTGAAAATATTATCTTGTTCTAACTTTGAAGAAGATTACAATTTGCATTTACTGTGAGAATTTGGATGAGTATTTTAAGCAAAAAATTGCTTTCATGCAGCTCTTTACTRAATCAAAGTTTGAGAAATGTATTTAAAGTGTCCACAACTGCTCAAAACTGACACAGTAACTGCTTGTCTGGTACTTTCTTAAATTCTTATAATCCTCTGAGTGGATAAAAACCAGGGAAGAATCAGTGCCAATGTGCTTCAATTATTATTTCCATATCTAATTGTAACAAGCATGCTGTTTCAATTGAAACTGGCTATTCACAAGCAGAATTTGATTTCTGTTGCATCACATTTATAGAACTTCTGCTGGAAAAAGGGCAGAAGGAGAAATCTGTTATAAGGAAAAGAGGCAAACACAGTAACAAATAAGTGGAARTAAGCTAGATAGCAAGCTAAATATGCAAATATAGCCAGTACATGACAAGGTGAGTATTTTGCCTGATGTATTTCTTTCATGACCATGTTTTGAGCCTGGCAGTTCAGCCAGCTTTTAGTCCATTTCACTCTCTGTTTATCTTGTCTGTATTTCATCCAAGCAAATCCAGCAAATCAGTTTGTTTATAAGGATGATACAGGATAAACTGTTGAAAGCATTACTAAAGTGCAGATAAACCACTCCTTTCTCCTGAATTAGTATCTTGACATAGTAGTTTTCAATTATTCCTTTTAAGTAAATGATGCTATATGAAATGTATCACGAGTGCTTAAGATAACTTTTAACCAAAAAAAAAGTGAAATTTATTGTTCAGCCAAGAAAACATTACTGATAATAATATTRTTAATAATTGGGGTGATTAGGATTTACCTTGTTTTGCACTGCAACTTATAAAATTATCTTAGACAATCTCTGATGATTTTAAGTAAATTCTTTATTGCCTCAAGACTGATAAACTTTATTGGAAAATTAGGTTTTAGCAGTCTTTTTTGAGACTAAAAAGTCTGCTTYGCACATTTTGCAGTCATGTGGATTAGAGTGTGAAGTTGTCTGAAACAAAAAAAATCAGTTTCTTTTATTTAGTCTGATGTAACCAATGACAAAATCTTGAGCAGTAAACTGAATGGAACAATGAATTAAACCTCATAAGAAGATAAAAAATACTTCTCACCATATAGCAAAGTCGAAAGAAGTCACACAACCTCTTGTAATAGACTGGTTGTACAGAATGGCCAATTACTAAAAATGTAAACAAGGACAGTATTGATATAATGTAAATCCAAGCTTCTCATTTTATTCTAATTCAACTGTCTTCTGTAACAAGAGAGAATTTTTATTTTCATCAACCATTTTCCTGTGACAGATGGAATTATAGCAAATCTTCTACCTGAATAACTAAATTGATATGCAGCTAGAACCCAGCAGATGTAAATACTCTGACAGCAAAAAACTTTAAACCACAGAGTTATGAAAATTGATTGTCTTGAACTTCTTTATTTGCTTAAAATATTTTTTTATCTTGATGATTTAAAGTTGTTTTTTTTTAAGCAGAGCCAATCTGATTGTTTAAATAAGTATGAGGAACAGAGGTTTCACAGCAAGTCTGCTAATGAGTAGGTGTTACTATGTGTTATTGCTATCTAAAATACAGTACTTTCAGGTGGAGGTAATTTCCAGGCTTCTGAGGAGTTCTTTAATTATTTCTCTTTTGAGTTACAGCAAGCAGATGTGAGGTTAAAACAGTGAAAAAGAAAAAAGTATTTTAAATTATCTTAACAAGAAGCTGCAAGCTATTCAAAYAGAAGGGATTAAATCAGAAAATGAAAGCTGTACTATCTACCCAGTAATAGACTACTACCAAAAAATCAATAAAATTTTTAGATTATATGAACCCATTTAAAATCAGTAAAGTTACACTGACCTACATAATCTGCAAGCTAGGATTTCTTAATTTTTAGGAAAATACCACCGAGATGCCCCTATTAAACATATGGTATTTATATAGATCCCAGGTCAGCAGCAGTTTTCCCACAAACCTTGATAAGATTAGTTTTGAGAAACCTGTAGTGTATATCTTTGCTGACAGTTAGAAAGAAGCTAGGAATCAAGCAGGAAAGGAATGATGTCCTGAGAGTTTCAGTTATGAGAAACTATACTGGAGTTTTGTGATTTCCTAGCAGACCTGGAAGGCGAATGCAAACCTGYTGAGAAATCTACTTGGGAGAAATCAATTCTGCCATCTCTGCTTCAGTTTTCCTTTCTGCCCTTGCTTCTCCTATTCATTCATATTCATCTTGTTTGAACCTGCCTTATTTCTTGCAAGGAATTTTCAGTTGCTGCAATATGAATAATTGCTGGGAAACAGAGGCATTTGACTGTTCAAAATGCTCCTCAGATGAGCATGTACAATGATCATGACAGCCCCTTTTCTAGGAATGGGGCACCTAAGATAAGGAAAGCTGTAATCTTGGCTGAATTTAATAAACTGTGTTTTTAAACAAAGCACACTTTTTTTTTTAATATATACATGTATTAGAGACAAACAAGAAAAGAAGATATAATCCTAATGGTTCTACTTTCCAATGACGTTCCAAGCATATTGCTCCCTTCAGATTCAACAGATATTCTTGCTCTGGACTAGTGGTATCAAAGTGGAAAACAAGTAACAAACATCTATTTAAATAATATTTTTTTTAATAAGGAAAGAAATAAAAAAAACAAGGCATAAAGAAGCAGTGAGCAATAGTTCCATACTGAGATCTCTTAATCACAGTTTCTTATGAATATATTTTAATTAGGGTTAGAATCCCATAACAACCTGACACTTTAACAGAAGAAGTTGTTAAGTGGTAAATACAATGACTTTGAGATTTGTTACAGGAAACATTCAAGCTTAGTCTTCCACAACGCTTTTATTTACATCCTTTCCTAGTCGTGGAAGTTTGTGATCTTCTTCCTCAGACAAAAAAAACTATGCCAAGTAGAGAGGTAAAGATTCTTGAGTTACCAGTAACTCTGTCAAACTTTAAATTATCACTTATTAATATTGATGTTGGTATGTTAACAAAATTTTTCAAGTRCAAGTATTGAGAGAACCATTAATGACAAAGGGATCATTGTTGGTAACCAGATTGGGTTATTTGGAATGAGACCTGCAAGAAATATATAAAACAAGTGTTTTTTCAGAGATTTGAAAATGGAATAATTTTATTTTCCTGTACTGGTCTTTGCAGCCTTTGAGAATTTACTCTATGGCTTTTTGTCTTTAAGACAGACAGTACCCAGAATTGTAAAGGGCAATGTTCTGAAGTGCAGTTCAACATTACTGTTCTCAAAACCATTACAGTTTCTCAAAAAGAGAAAAAGAAAGCCCACAAAAGCTATCTTAACTTTTAGATACACTTTTATARCACCAAATAAAAATATATGAAGCATTAAAACAGTATAGAATTTTAGAAGCTGGACTTTCAAGTCTATGGGATGGACCTCACAGTAATAACAGCAAGGGGTATATACCTGGAAGCTTTTCATGCCTGTATTCATTGAAGGAGAACTGAGATTTACCTTAAAGCAGTCTTATTTAATTAGCCTGAACTCTTTATTTAATGTAATGACCAACTGAAGACATGAGCAGATGAATTAYGTTCTTCCAGAATTATGTCTGAGAGCAGTGTCTCCTACAAATGAGTAAAAGCAAGGATGGTTTTGCAATACGTAATATCTTTCCTTCACCACCTTTATTAAAGTTTACTGCATCACATTACGCCAAATTGCCCTGCTGCAGACTCTGATACCAAGCCTGTGCTTATAAAGCCTGGTTTTGAGATTTCCTGTGCTTTAATAATATTTAGCAGTAGGGTAGATACTGGTACTTTGGATTCAGGCAGTTTCAATTAATTCTAAATATCTAAAAGTATAATGATGTAAATAGTAATCCGGGGAAAACTCAGTACCTTTTTTTACAAGCTCTTGTCTGAGCTACATGACCAGGTCTATTAGTTCACACCCTGAAGCAAATTCAAAGTYTCACAATCAAATTTTCCTTTGGGAAACAAGGTCCACAGAAATAAAAGTGTGTATTTYTTAGTCCTTGTTAATAATTATTCAAGGTGATTTGCCACAAGCTTCTGAGAGTCTCCTGCTTGAAGGCAATCTAAARTACTCATTTAGATCATTGGTCATTCACACCAAAGTTTAATCATGGAACTACTCAAGWCCTTGAGTAGCTGATGAGTGAAGTGCTTTTCAAAGTCATTACATGAAGTCCCAAAAGTGCCACCACGGCCCTGGTGTSGGTCTGTCCAATACATACTGGCTACAATTTTCACAGTAGTGAACTTGGTTATTTTGTTTATATCTGTGTTTAACCCTTCAGATTTTCTGCAGGTTGTGTAAYACACATAAACATTATGCTGTGTAATTGTTTGAAGGGGAAAGAAAACTACCCTGATCAGCATTATTTGCATTGGTAGTCTGTCTTTGGGTTGTGCTCATCCATTTCATTAAACATATAAAGTGATTTCCCTGACCATCTGAACGTGAGGTGTCTTTGCTATCTCCAGCAGCACTCTGCAGTGTTTAAATGCTTCACATTTTCCAGGATAGCACTCTTACTATTCACCAGAGTCTTGCTTCAGTAAATGAAGAAAAGGTTGGTTAGAAAAGAGTATTCCCTGAATATTCTTCCTAGCAAAAAATGATTATTCTTTTCCCAATAGTAGCATGGAAAATTTCTAAAAGCAGCTTGAATTTTAGGGCAAAGATGATTGTTGTCTTAAATTTCTACATATGAATATTAAGTATTCTGATTGTAAATACAAGAGGATTCATATATGAAACAGTATTCTCAATGTCCCTTTTGTTCTTGAGAGATAGAAAATAAAATCTTGTAAGTGATCACATTTATTTTTTTAAGAATTCTTATTGACCATATATATATGGAATATTTTACCTTTTGCCTTTAACTTTTTCTTGAAATAAATGTTTATATTCCTGTGATTTATACTGTTATATAAATATTGCCCTATATAGAGAGAGAATAATTTTTGCTGCTTTTTAAAAATCTAAAATCATGTCACAGTGACTGTGTTATTTAAAGTCTTTTTCCATTTAAGGAAAGATTTAGTGCTTAATGAAGAGTTGTTTTTTGTTTGTAAGTGGTATTTTTAAAGGTAAATTACTGGATAATACAGAGTTTTTCTATTGTTTTGTCTTGTGTTTTGGAGTGAAGGCTGAATGTTTTAATTTTYCTTTCCAAGTTTAAATAATTTTAGTTAGAAAATACAGCTGTCTGYTTGTCCTGAAAAATGTTTCTAATTAGCTCCTAAAGTCCTCTTCTCTGAAGGRTGGTAGGACTCTCTCACAGATCACTTGCTGCTTTACTTTTCCCATCCATCTTCTTCAGGCATCTTGACATTTTATAGTGCATTATTTTTTTCACATCTTGAATTGAAGCTCTTAACCTGATCCTAAAAAGAGTATTTTTCACTGGAGAGGGAAAAAAAAGACTCAGTTTTGATCAGACAATCTCTGGGCCACCTGCCTTAGTGGTACATGATCAACTGCTGTGCCATACTTCTATTCAAGTCTGTGTCTAAAGAAAATGTCACATAGGCTTACCTTTATTTAAGGAACTGGCAAATTTTTATTGGTGCTTGCTAATGAAAAGACAAGGTGACCTTATTATTTTCTTCTTTTTAAAAAAATTTGTTGTTTTGGGACTGGGGCTAGAGATAATTGCCATACTTCTTAACAGTCTCTAAAGACCAATTAACAACAGGGAGCCATGTACTCTGCCAGTCTGAGTTTCAATTAAATGTCTGCTCCAGGAGGAGCTAAACTAACACACAGCTATTGAGCAGCAGCTACACTATTGATATAGCTGAGTCCACCACAGAGGACAAAGACTCTTGGTTCACGACAGATGGCCTAATGCTCTGGCAATTAATACATTTTTATGGCTTTTAAATCTTTCTGACCTTTTACTTTCCTGTCTGAATTAGTAGGGCACAGTTTTATTAGTGGAATGGAAGTTTAAGAACATGTTTATGTGACATCTTTTAAGGAGCTCCTTTTTTAAAAAATGTAAAATCTATTCTGTTGACAGGATTTAGCAGTCTAATTTTTAATCAGCCAGGACTGCTACGTACTTATTCTGACTGTAGGGAAAGTGGCAATTTCTGGTGAGACCCTGCTTTATTATAGCTGGGCTGCCAAGGTAGATAGAAATCAGAGAATAGAAATAATTAGTTAATATTCTTAAGAACTCAGTGATGAACACATATGCAATGGAATTTGATAGTTTTATCCTAACTCACCATGCCCTAGAGTTGTATCCTGAAAATACAATTTTCCAAACAGTAGAAACATAAAAATCAAATCCACATGACGAATATTATTACCATGTAAACATCCATTCAAATTTCCAATTTGGTTAGCTTATACAATAGGATGGAATCTAAGAAAATGCAGTCAATTTGGCATTATAATAAATAATTCCAGTATTAAGAAATACACCAGTTTCACTCATTTGCTTGTTTCTTCCCTCAAAATATCCATATAAAGTTAAAATTAAAAAAAAAAAAATAGTAGTTAAAAAGGAAAATAATACATTTCTCTCAGGCAKACTTTATCCTGAGTCAGTTTCCCCAACAGGGCTAGAAAGAAATTTTAAGTGCTTGGTATTAGGGAAACAAACACACATCTAAAACCACAGCAAAAAGAGAGAAAAATTATTGTGTGCCCAGCACATACTGAGAGTGTTTTTAAGCATTACTTGATTACTACCCTTCTAATTTTTTACTCAAATAAGGATTGGACTTTTAATGCATGCACAAAATACATTATTTCAATATGTCTTTATATTACATGTTTTTCGCTATTTCTATCAAACAGACATCATCTGAACAATGAAATCACTTGAAAGAAAACAAAACAGAAGTTAGGCATTGATTTTATTTATAGAGTACACAAATATTACTAGTTTGTTTAAACTTATATTTGTGTTTAAAAGCAAAGTATTTTCATTTAAATCCATTCATATTTTGTGCTTTTCCCTAATATCTGAGTATTAAGATGATCTGTAATGAATTTCCAGTATTAATGCATGAAAACTTTTTGATATTATTTTGACTACAGATAAGTTAAACCATGCTCTTGTGCTAGTGATAACAAGAAAGTAACACTCGGAAAATAATAATTTGTCTATAAATTATTAATTAGTTTCTAAAAATTCACATATGTATCTCCCCCCTGCCCCCCAGTACGCACACTTATTCTTAGARATTAAGATTTTATTTCTCCACAGATTTGTTGAAAATCTTAAAAGCCTGAGCTGTTAAACTTTTGTTATCCAAATCAACCTCTTGGGGATGTCATATATACTTGTTTCTGACATCGGTAGAAAATTAGACAACTTAGTGAAGATCCTAGGTAAAGCAGCCATAAACTTTGGCAACTAGCCAGCTGAACAAACTCACATGTGCTCTGTGAAATTCACTGATTTTCATTTGTTATACTTCAATGGCCAATTAAATTTTCCATATCTAAATTACATGCAAAGTTTTTAATGTCTAAATTTTTCTGTCCGAAAGTGTATCTTCTTTCCATCTGTAATGGTATCTAGAAGTAAGGTTCATTTTGATACTTCCTAGGTATATACTYATCTTCCAATGTTTTTACTGTGTGCACACAACTTTTCATTTTGCAGACAAGAATCTAGTAAGATTTTGTCTGAGAAAACTAAAATTTAAAAGAACAGGGCTGAAAATTCTATTCTCCCTCTTTCTAAGATGAGCAAGGTGAATTTATAATTTAGATATTTTTGTTGGTTTGTTTTGTTTTGTTTTGTTGGGTTTTTTTGTTGCTTTGTTTTCTTTTGGTTTTTTTAAGGAGTGTCAGACTATTCAATGTCAAGGAGTTGATACTTCCCCATTGTCWGTKCTAAACATGGACACTGTTTATTACTTGTAGGTGATCTAAGTAAATAAATAAATAAACCTGCCACCAAATCTCTGAAAGATTGACTGAAGAGACTCTCTTGATCTATTTGTATTTTGTTGGGTGCATATACAAGGCCTTTCAGTTTTCAAGCAGGCCTTTTCTAAACTMATTCACCATTCACAAGGGAAAGAGGAACCAGATGAAAGACACCAGGGCCCTTTTTTGATATAAAAACAGGTAAACTGTGGGTGAATATTTGGCTATCTAAAGATAAATGGAAGTTTTACCAAGCAAATGGAACCTTAGMATTATGCCTGCAGTTACAAAAATGAGACTTATTTGGAAGTGAAAGAGTTGGGTTCATTGTCTTCAGAATCTTCAGGTACACTGTAAAACCTATAATTATTCCCACCTTATAAGAAGTGTTTTTGTTTTCAGTATACACCCTTAAAATTTTTTTAATATAGTATTAAATAGTATTTTTAATATCTTAATATTTTTTGTTTGTGAACAAAACTTTCTCTTTTTTTGGAAAAGTTTACTTTGCTCTTATGATTATGCAAATGTATTGTGGTTGAATTTCTTTTCTTTTTTTTCTCTTCAGTACCTTAAGATAAGGAACCTGTAAATGGGTAGAAMCTTTAAAGTTTTGTCTTTGAAATAGTGTTTTTCTATGGTTTCCATTAGACTGTGTGATAACTTTGTTCACATATAAGTCTGTTATCTCCTTTTTACAAAGTAACTTCTAACCTTGGCTTTTATCTTTCATAGAGTTCTGGTTTGGGAGATTTATGGGYATGCAAGAAACCATGTGAGAAATTTACATTTTACTTTCCACCTAGGTATTTGCTGTTCATAGCAAGTGATTATTGAATGGAAGAAATGAAAATCAGTTTTTATTAATAGCTTGGTTACAATTTTATTGCTCTCAGAGCACTCCAAGCTGGCAGCACTCTAGAATKCTATCAGTTGCTTAGCTGGGTGTAAGTAAAGGATCATTAAATCTATGCTTTTGATAGTCCTATTTAGTGAAACTCCAGCTCCACTTAGGTGTATGATACCTCTGGGACCAAGAGTTTATAGCCATTCTTACAGCTAGTTTAAGGTGTGTGAAGATCTACCTCTATAGTGCATGGTCTGATGCGTGATATCTATGGTTTGATAGAATTTTATCTTCTTTATGCCTTTTTCCTTCAGTCTTCCTTTCTGATTTCTTGCAGCYTTCTTTGGCACATAGCCTTTTCCTTTCCCTTCTCTTCAACCCCTAAAACAAACCACATCCCACACTGAACTTTTCACCATTTCCTGCTACCTGAATGAAATAAGATTAATCTGCTAACCAATCTAAAAAAAATGGTGTGACAGAAGGCCCAGGCAACTAACACTAGATGTGTTAGTCTAACTGTAGCTCCTTGAAAAATTATGGAGAAAATTATGGAGAAAGTCATACTAGATACTAGTGGAAGTATCTTAACTCATTTAAAGAACAGTACAGTCATAAGGCACGGTCAACATGGGTTCACAGAAGGAAAGTCCTGTTTCWGTAATTTGATATCCTTCTAGGATAAGGTCAATCCCCTAGAGGGTTAATGGAAAGTGGTGGATGTAGTTATCCTGGATTTTAGTAAAGCTTYTGATACTGACCCYCACATAATCCTTCTGAACAAGTTGTCCAGCTGTGGGATGTGAGGGTTCACAGTGCTCTGGGTGAARAAGGGGCTGAAGGGCAGAGCTCAGAGGGCTGTGGTGAATGAAGTTACATTTGGCTGGTGACTGGCCACTAGCCATGTTTCTCAGCATGCAGTTCCAGGGAGTGTCCTATTCCATCTGTTTWTGGATGATCTGGATGCCAGAGGTGCAGGAAGTGATGAGTTTGCTGATGATCCCAGACTGAGAGACTGGGATGTGGTGTTGACTCCCATGAAGGACAGCAGGCCTTGCAGAGGAATCTAGATTACTGCTTAGGGCTGTGATTATTGGGATGAAATTTTTAAAGTTCAAATACAACTACCTCAGTTTTGAGACAAATTTAAGAGATGACACTGCAATGAGAAGTYTTCTCTAAAAGTTTAAGTAACCCCCCTCCACCAACAGAAAAATGAATGCTAAGAAAAGTGAAAAAAAAAAAACGAAACGAACAATGGTTTATTAATAACAGAATGCTCACAAAACTCACTCCCCACCCCACACAATCATGGGAACAAGGCCCCAAAAATGCCCAGAGAATGGGGCAAAAGTTAAATTAATACCCTGACATATGGTGTGAGATGGCACTAGCTTTCGTGCTGAGGGAAGTGGAGCTTGATGGAAGAGCTCCAGCAGTAGTCAAAAATCTGGTGTCTCTCTGGCATTGATCTCACCATGGCAATCGTGGTAGGCAAAAGAGCTGGGCTGAAGCCTCTTGCTGTGCTTTCTCCCTGGCCCAGCCCCCCAAGGCTTAAGGCTGGAAAGGGGCGGCCCCACCCCTGCTTCTCTGGTCTAGCAGCTATTCCCTTCACCTCGAGACAGCTGAAAGATTCTTCCAGCCAGGGAAAGGAAAAGCTTTTTGCCTGGGCCAAGAAAGCCAAGCAAAACCAAACCACCCAGTGTCATGGAATGCCTGGGCTGTGAGCCTTTGAAAAATGCTTGCCAAGGAGCCCAGAGCTCCCTTGGCCCCCCACACACCCAGTCCCAGGCCTTAAATGTAGTGCCACCATTTTTTGGGCATAAAGCAGAGGATCATGGAATGGACTAGATCATAAGTCACTCCAAGGCATCTGTATTCTGCATCTAGGATGGAGTTGTGATGGGGAAGAGTATAAGTGAGGACAGGCTGGAGAGCAGTCCTGCAGGAAGGGATCTGGGGCTGCTGGTCAGCCGCAGCTCACTGTGAGTTAGCAGTGTGTGCCCTGGCAGCCCAGAGGGCAAACCACATCCTAGGGTGCATCAAACATGGCATCACCAGCGGGTCAAAAGGGGTGATTATCACACTGTATTCAGGGTTGGTGTGGCCCCACTAAAGTATTATGTGCAGTTCTGGGCCTCAGCATTAAAGAAGAATATGAAGGTCCTTCAGCATGTCCAGAGGAGGACAACAAAGGTGGTGAAAGAGTTGGACGGAATGTCCCATGAAAAGCAGCTGAGGATTTTATGCTTGTCTAGTTTGGAGAGAAAAAGGCTGAGGAGAGACTTTATTGCTCTTTATGCCTCCTGAGGAGGAGGAAAAGAAAAAAAGATCCTGAACTCTTCTCCCCGCTGTTCAGCGTTAGGATGGAATGGGAATGCTTCATAAATTCACTAGAAGAGGTTTWGAATAGATGTTAGAAACCATTCCTTTACCAAGAGGGTAGTTAAACACTCRAACAGTCTTCCTGGAGAGGTGGTTGATGTCTCAATGACTGCCAGTGTTTAAGAAATATTTGGACTTGACAGCTTGGTCAGCCCTGACATGGTCAGGCCATTGGACTAAATGATTGCTGTAGGTTTATTCCAACTGAAGTAGTCTATTCTAGTCTGTTCTGTTCTTAGTCTGTGTGTTTGTCGGGAGATTAATTTGAGAAATAAAATCTGCAGGTATTTAGTTATGTATACAAAAACCTTTTCCCTTAAAACACAAGGTATTGAACAGATACATGTTTTTAAATAACAATGAACAAAATATCAACTTCACAGGAATTTGAATATCCCAATTTTGAATTTATTCCTACTCCAGTGTTGTTTCTGAAGCTGCACTTGTTTTGAGGTTTGAAAATGTTAAGACCATGATAAGCTCAAGTATTCAAAGGCTACATCTGTTCAAAGCTTACAGATGGTCTTTTGTGTTATCTCTGGSCACTGTATAATTATACGTGACACTGTGTTTCTCAGGGAGGTGTTGCAATGTACAGATATGTTACAATTGAAACGTTCCAAAGGGCTTTCCTTAATACTTATTATTATCTATTCCTCAGTGTATTCACCATAACCTCAAGACCAAAGATTAAGTTTTTGTGCCTTGATTTGTTCTTGTYACAGGATCCCTGCAGTTGAAAATGACTGTCTTTTTAGGCTAAAAATACCAACAAGCTTTCCTTCTCTTTCTGCATAATTTAATAAAGAAAAAACCCACGTTTCCAAGTTTTTCAAACCATGCTACAGAAAATAATGCTTTTGATATTTGCATAAAATGCATAAAATAAATATTAAAAAATTACTTTCTAGTAACGTCAGCATAAACCTTTTACTTCATGTTCGCTGCTTTATTATTCTCAGACTTTCAAGTTTCTCTCCTCAGTGAGAATGCCTTCTTTCTTCTTTCTCAAGTAGGTTAGCAATTTTAGAAATGTTTCTTCTGTTTGACTCCCAGAATCTCCCTGTTTACCTCAGACAATAAAAATGAAAGGGTTAAATATTGTAATGTGAATCAATGTTGATTGAAGAACCATGTGGAATTTCTTATGGATAAGATTTGTACACCTGAGTATTGAAATAAAAAGGAAGAGGACTATCTTGAATTATTTGTTCTCCTGGATTCTAACAGCTCTTTTTTTCCAAAAAAACTGAAAAAGCTCTTTTCTTTTGAATAAATAACCAGTTCCCAAAGGTATACCTGCTACAGTTGAATTTTATTAATCCTAATATGGAGGACAGGAAGACATTTAAACAACCAAATTACCATGCAATATGTGTGGGAGAAGTGGCAATATTGTAGAAAATTTTGGTAGGGAAGACAAAAAAGAAAGCTGTAACATATAGCAATATGTTACAGAAGTGTATTATATATTTTACACTTTCAAAACTCTATGCATAACTTGAATATTTTTAGGTTTTCTGTTTTTTAATAGATCTTTGTACTGCAAAAAGCATGGAAGCACCRTTGTATCAATGCAATTCCACAGTAASTAGGAAGTGTTTTGCTTAAATGTTTYGTTTGTATTGTTAATTAKAAGATSAGGTAACAACAGGATRCTAGATAACTGCTTCTGATGTCTACAACAGGGCCTTGYGAACAAGTTTATAATCTGCTGRTGGTTTACTCTTCATTCTCAGTATCTCTTGACACTTTAATAAGGGTTTTCTGCATTAGGATGAGAGCTGAGCAGATTTTATGTTCGTTATTTAAAAAGCTTGCTGCAACTTCGTCTGTACAGAGATTTGCCCACTTGAAAGTATAGGATAAGCAAATACTGGCCAAATCATGATGTTCTTACTGTTTGCTGCCGAGTTTTCCCTTAGTCCTTACTAAGCATTTTTTGTGTGAATTCTGAGTTTCTAGTCATATTTTAGAGAAATTCAGATCCATTTGGCCTATGCACAGTAATGATTGCAGTAGAACTGGAATAATGAACTCTAATTAAAACTGCTGTTTTCAGAAAAAAAAAAAAAGTATTTGCATTATATTTTTAAGTGTAAAGATTTCTTCAATTGTTTGTATTCAACAAAATCAYTACCACAGTTTTTCTTAATTTTGGTGACTTTGGTGATACCCTGGGTATTCAAAACCAAAATAAAAATTGAGGCTTCCAGTACATCCTAAGGAAATATTTTTCCTTATTAAATACTTTATTTTGTTTTCTCATTAGAACCATAACAATTCCATGAAAGAAAAAAACAATTGGAAAAAGCAGGATTTTCTGAGGTTCTTATTTTGGTATTTAACTTCATTTACCTTTCAGAATATGAATCACGACAAATGTGTATTTATGTAAAGCAACTGATGGTACTAAAAGAGACCCCACCATACATACCTATGAAGTGCATTTTTTGTTTAATACAGCCATGAAATGTGCAGGTAAGGGAGCAATGCACACTGAGGTAAAAATGASTTGTACAGGATTACCTTTATTCTGGTAAAGAACCCCAGCATTTTGACTSAAAGTGCACAGTGCTTTAAGGCATAATGCTTTTTCCTACTAATTTCTATCCTACATCTGTTGCTGTAGAGTTGCATAAAGTTTTGCAGGACTGAAAAATGGTATTGACTTTTAGAATCTGGTTGCATGAATGTTGTTTTTTTTTTCTTTATTTAAAATAAGCAAACTGCCATGACAAGAAGTAATGTTAGTAACTGATTAGTTACTAATAATTACAGAGAGCAAATATACTAATTGAAATTGTTCAGGCTATTGTAAAATATGTTCCAAGAAAATAAGCCAAACAAACAAGAGAGTAAAACAAACAAATAAAACATTGATGTTTGAAAACTATTTCTGACGTTTATTGACTGTGGAAACTCAATTATCATTAAAAGTCAAAGCAGCAAGTAAAAGCCTTTAAATTTAATCCTCCTTCCCTTGACAAGACAGTATTTTCAGTGGAAAATTTTAGAAYCAAATCAGAGTTTTAGTAGAACTGATGGCAAGTGGACATTATATTTTTCTCTAGCATTCATTTCTGTCAATTGAGCTAGAAATTTGAACCTTTCTTTGTAGCCAGCCCCCACAATTTATTAAATTGCCATCTTTTAAGCAAATCCTGCACTATGTTGTAAATTGCTAAAATAAGCTAAAATATAAATAGAAAGCCTTAATAAACCCAAATACTATTGCCTGGTTCCATATAGATACAGTGCATCAATTATTTAAGAAGGYAGTTTGTTTTTAAAATCCAAATTTCCAGATAAATATCCACAATTGTGCTGAGTTTCCACTCTAAGGACCATTTGTCTTCTCATGAAGTAGCTGAGATCAGCCAGAAAGTTATTTCCAGATGATCTTCAAGGTATGTGGGACAATCTTATTTTCCCTTCAGTAGTCCTGTAAGAAAACAGAAAAACAGGGGAAATATAGACTCTTAAAAGTGACCAATTGACAGCCAGATAAGGTTGAACCTTTTAAGCAGTTTGATGATTTACCTAAATACCCAACCCTCATATCACAAACATATATATATTATCTGAAAAAGAAAAAATTAACTAAATTCACTGTGTGGAAATAGACCACTTTCTGCAGAAATACTTAAGCAAGGGAAGATACACAAGAAATACAAATAATATGATAAAATGTTTATTGTATTATTATTCAAAAATCCAGCAATGCATTGCAGAGATACCTTTCCAGAAATACCCTATGCCTTCAGAGATTATCTGGAAGGGAGAATAAATTGTTTATCAATGAAATTGCATATCACACTAGGATGGAATTGTTGGCATTAGTCAAAAAGAGGAATAGGAAGYTAAAGGGTATTCAAACATGAACAAAAACAAGATGAAAGCCATCCTGGGGAGGGAAATGGTTAGTGCAACCAAGRAAAACAAACAGCATACTCACTGTCAGCTGGAAGGCAGTAACACCTGAAAGAACAAGGCTTACTGTCATCACAGGGGACAGCTACATTTCCATGAGCACATCAGGAAAAAACAAAGACTAATGCAATCTTAGGCTTTTTGCATGAAAGAACATTAGTAATGACAGTAACAGACCCTTATAAATGTAGTCCAAGAGTGTCCACATCCTGCTACTTTACTTGGATGGATTAGTGYTATTTATGCAGTTATTAGAACTTAGTTCAATGAAAAAATAGGGAAAGAAAAAAAAATTAAGATAAAGGATAGGCTTTTCATTGTAAACACAATTGTTCTTCTGCTTAAATGGGAATCTTTTACTTTTCCCCTAGAAGTAGTAAGCTATGCATCCCTTTAAACACTAAAACCTTCAAAATATCTGAGCAGATCAGTCCTTCTCATCCTGAGAGGAGGGACAATTTAGTGGACATTTTTAATTTCACATTTGGATAATTTTAGAAAGAGGACGTAGTTRCTTTGTCATACATATTTGAAGTTTGTCTTCATTCTGTATATCCATGTGCATGGAACAGCTAGGATTCCAGCGTCCTAAAGGAGTAATTTTTCTGTATTTTTGTGCCACCATATCTACTATAGGAATCACCTGGTTGGCCAAGCAGCATGTCCATTGGTACAGTGACATACAACTGCAAGTAGGAATTATCTGATTATTCTGTGACTAATGTTGCACACTAAAAAGCATTTCATAAAACCTGAAATGCTAAAAAACTTTTCAATTTCTGGCATTCATTCTTGGCATTCTTGATACATTCTTTGTATCCRCATTTTTGTGAAAAGATTTGTAAAAAACTGTACTATTACAATGTCCTTTCAAGGATGAATATTGAGTCTTTAACATTGTTGCTTTGCTTCAAGCAATTTTAAAGTGCCTCCTCCAACTCATATTCAGACTAAAGATGTGTGCCATGAAAGCTGAGKTTTAAATCACCTCTCCATAACTTGTCAGATCCCAAAGGCAGCTCTGGACTTCAATCTCTGCTCCTAACCAGTTTAAACAAAAGAAATATTGCCACTTCTATATATGTGACTACACTTGGACATGGCATTGTTCCAAGAACAAAATCCAGAGAGGACAAATATTCAATCACTACAAGAATGAAAGCACAGTCTTAGAATAGCAAAATGTAAACAAGTTTAATTATCATTGCTGCCAGTTGTCCTACTGTAATACTGTTTTTTGATAAACTTTTAAACTTTTCCATGAATAAAGAGCTTTCTATCTGTAATGAAAGCATAATAGAGTTACAAGTAATGCCCTACAGGTTGCATTTAAAGACTTGTTGATTGCCTCTAGCAGCAGACAATAATTGTAGAAGAAAGTTGTCCTTATTTGAATACCTTCAGTGTGCTTTTCTGCCTTTGAGATAATTGGAAATAATTTTCATCAGTTTCTTTCAATTGGGAGTAAACCATTAGTAAAAGKTTCTTATAAAAAATAATTYCTCAGAAATACAAAAAATCTKTTACATTTAGCTATAGTATGTGGCRTGGGCAYTACTATTTGTGACCCTGAACTAGCCTCCATAAATGTGGGAAGGATAATGCCAGAGACATTTTTAGTAGATTAGAGAATGACTGTGACTTATTTTGRTATGTTAGGGATATCTTCCACAGACTTGTTAAATGAATTGACACAACTTTTCAGCAGTGAATCCTATGCATAATGCCATCACTGCCACCATTTAAATTATATCATGGGTTTATGTAAAGATATTTTAAAAATTTAAGGTGCAATTTAGATGTGCAGAATTGTAATTTTMAATACAAGAAAATGCGAAGAATTTTTCCCAGTGTGGATTGTAATGATCAGCAGTACTACACATARTCAAACAGGAGAGAGAAACATATGATCTTCCAGCTGTGGCAATGCAGGTTGCTAAARTCAGTAATAACTTAATAAAAAACCTTTGAATCTGTATACTACATTGCACAACCATTCATCATGCATGCAGTTATTTAGGGGCAGAATAAGACATAGTTATCTGTTTAAACTGTAGGAGACAGAATCCTCAAGTTTAAATAAAAGAATGCAATCTTGTCATGTGTATATCATGSTCCCTCCTTCATTTCAGACCTCCTGAAATTTTCTGAATGAGAAGGATGAGATATTGCATTATTACCCACTGATCATCAGAGTACATGGGTAAATATCCTACTCCAAATCACACAGGTCTTGTAGCACTGATAATCTTTTTAACTCAGGATGGCACCACTGGAAGGAAAAAAAAAAAGCCTCTGAGACTTCAACTTAATTAGATCTTTGTATTCTTTGCATTTCAGTTTGTATTTCTCTTTAGGTGTTTAGGATTTTTCTCAAGAAACTCTCAAACCAGAGGATATCTTCATTATAAAGAAATGGTATGAGCTTCYGAAGAAAGGGCAGATGGTCATCTATGAAAAGAGATACCTAATTATCTACCTAGTGAAATGCATCTTTGTCAGCCTCCTCCTGTGCCAGAGCTTCCCTGAAGTAGGATTCAGCTGATTTATCAGCAGAAGTCAGACTAGAGCCAGAGTCCAGAGCAACCTGCAGCACTGCAAAGGTTTTATGGGATGAGGGCAAGTTCAAAACCGAAGTGAACATAGATAGCAATCACAGCCAGGGACCTCCATCTCTCCAGACTTTGAATGAAAGCCAAATTCCAGACTATYTGATAACCTCTATAAGAAATGTCAGTGCTTTTTAAACAATATTGGCTTATAAAGCATGCTGAAAATKACTACAACAGATAATATGCCCAATATCTCAAGTTAATATCTAAATCAAAATTAGCTCTACTGCCTCAGAGTTCTCTAGCCTCAGGAAGAGGTGGGGGGGAAATCAGTCTAAATTGTCGTTTGTCATAAATTTGCATTTTATAGAAGGATGTGGTCTTGATCTTCAGGTTCTGGAATAACGAAAGGTAGAAGCAGTCAAGTTTGGTAAGTCAAGTATTATAATTGAACAGAAAGTTCTTAACAGGAAGATCTTATTTACTGTGCAGGTGCCTATGTACTTGAGCAGGCTACTCAGAGAGGYTGTGAGATCTCCCTCACTGGAGATATTCAAGAACCATCTGGACACAATCCAGTGCCATGTGCTCTGAGGTGACCCTGCCTGAGCAGTGAGGTTGAACCAGATGACCCACTGTGGTCCCTTCCTGACCCACTCTGTGATTCTGTGAAAGTTTTCAGTAGTCATATGTACAGTAAAGATGAACAATTGTCTGAACACTTCAGAACATTGTTATTAGTGCCTTCTGTCAAGCAGAGAGTTACAAAAAAACCCAAAACAAGCAAACAAACAAAAACAAACCAAAAAAAAAAAAAAAAAAAAACCCAGGGATTTTCTAAAGAAAAAGATTCAGTTATTTATAAAATACTAATCCCGAATTAAAAAATCATTTAAAAACTACCATGTGGAAAACTTTAAACATTCGTTCTAGTGGGAAAATAGTACATCCTTATTATGCTTTTCTCCCTTTTTCTTTTTGTTTTTCTTGTTTTTTGTTTGGGGTAGAAGGCTTCTTGGGTGTTTTTGTGGTTGGTTGGTTGGTTTTAGAACTTAAAAGTTTAGAAATTTAGAAGGGTAAAACAGGTAAATTTTCCAGCAAAGTAAATTGGTATATTTTTGAAATAGTTTTCTGCWGCTGAGAATCTCCCATCTTAATTTGTGGCACTATCTCTATGTATTTCTTCTTTACATCTAATGAGCAATAACAAAATAATATATTTTCCTGGATTTCTAWTCATTTGTTGCTTAACTTTCATTTTCTTATCATACCATAATGAGGCAGAGATTAAGGCAGTTCTTAGACTATGTAAAAGAAAACCCAGTTTGCTGAGGTTAATGCAGTGTTTGCAATTTGCATTACACTGATTCTGTTTATCTAATGTAAGTTTATTTATAAATATACCTTAGCCTGGTTCTATTCATCCTGGCTGTAACTGAGAAAACTAAAAAGAGACTTTGTTTTTCTAAATACTTAGTTTCCTAGAATTRTTGTATCATTACCAGTTCATTACTCGGTTTGGGTAAAATTAATATGTAGAACTGGATAGAACATTTTGTTCATTGATATATGTGGTATTAAACAACTTGAATTATTTAATCAAGCAGAAGCATGGGTTTACAGAGCCCAGCAACAGTGATTGCACATGGAATTGCATCCGCATACCTCCAAGAATATTCAATCCTTGTTCTTTGGACAGTTAAATTAGAAGCAGTTATTGTAATGCYTCCCATGAACATAAGGGATACCATCCACATGGATGCATCATAACCAGTTCCTGGTTTGTATGGCTATCACACTTCTGCTCGTCAAACAAACTTCAGTTCAGGATCACTCCTACTTTTACTGTACAAAGAGACTGAAATGTTTTTTTCTGCATAATTTTATGAGTGAGCTTCTTGATGATTTTTTGTTTGTTTSTTTGGTTTGGTTTCTTTTGTCATGCTTTGCTTTTCCTGGATTATAGCAAAGCATTTTACCATCTAAAATTTAATATGTGTTTATTTATTTTCTCCTGTAGGGTTTTCAATAAGCTGCATGGATTAATTTAAACTAGGATAAGATGAATCTAATTTAAATTTCCTCTTGGGAGACATCGTTTTGAATATCTTTCATACATTTCAAATCCTAAATTTTATTTTAAAAATCAGGTAATTAATTTTAGTCTAAAAATTATGCAAAATACGAGATGGATTTCTTAAAATTATTATCAAACTAAATATTAAGACCTCTATACTTTTGTGCTCAGAGTAGATAAAAATTATGTCTACTTAAAATTAGTAAGTCCTTGTGAGTACTTGTCAGTAATTAATTCATTCATATKCCTGATGTTGTGTCTTCAAATATATGTGGCATATTTTTTCAGCCCATAGAGTCAATCACAAAATTTCCCTGGTCAGATATCACTCAGGGAAAAAATGCCTAATGAATATCTAGGAATTCTGAGCTAAAGGCTGAATACAGATATTTGATTAGTTTCTACAGAAAGCAGAACTACCTACACAAATAAACTTACATTTGTATTCAAGTTCTGAGTATTTCRTGGAAAGCAGAAATTTTATGGCGGATGTAACCCAGGAAACACAGCAGATTCCCAAAGTAACAGTGCTTTGCATTCCTCCTAGCAAGGAATAGTTCAGAGTTTTCTCTAACACAGTAGAGATGTGCTTTAATCTTTAGTCTGATTGCCAGAATCTCTTTTATTAGCAAGGGCTTTTATTTGGCAACAGGAATTACACCTTTCCCCCATGCCATTTTTTGAATATGTCATTATTTATCTCTCTAGCTTCCAAAGAAAGATTGGCCCAAAGATATTTACCAGTGTCCAACAAGAGCTATGATAAAACAGGTAGGAAAGAATTTGTTGACATTTAAATACTTTGCATACTTATCACATCCCCAGCTGTTACAACAATTTTCCCAAAGAAAAAATTTGATAGAGAAGCATTGTGCCACATGGTTGTATTGTTTTAACTACAGCTTTTACAAGGAGATAATAACTTTTAAACAAAAAAGCTGAAAACCAGAAAGGTTTTTCATTTTTCTTATCTCCTTATAAGGCCCAGTTGTTAAATGAGCTTTATGCATTTTAAGATTGAACATTTCAGTTAGACTGGAACTTCAAACATCCAAACTCTCCCTTTTACATTTCTTCTATAATAGAATGTTTCTAGCTTTCAATATTTCTTAGAAAGCCTAAATAAAAACTTGGAGATAATTGATGAAACAATTCAGAAGTCCTTCCAAAATTAACTTTCTCAAGGAAGTTATGATTTAAAAAAAAAAAGTATTTATTTCCAGTATTATGYTCCAATCATTTTAGCTGGCAGAAAAAGAAATGAAGTATGTGTGGCATGTAATTACAAGAAACTAACAGAGCTGTTTCTGAAAAGGGAACTTGGCTGAAAGATAAAAAAATTGCAAGAAGACAATGCACAAATGAGTGATGACAATAATAATATAATCTCYGTTCTTTGTGTAAGCCCTGTAACAAATTAACAGTGAATGACAGAGTTCAATGAGTCCAAAGTAAATACCCTACATCCATCATTAGAAAAAAGCCTAGTTCTTATCTGCTAAAATGTCTTTCTGACTTATTTACTTTATCAAAACATCCTTTTAAAAGATCTASATTTTTTCTTTATTTACAATGTCTTTCCTACAATAATACCAATACTAAAAAGTGGAGGAGGAAATGGCTTTCCAATATTTACCACAATGTAACAATAAAGGAAAATGCAATAGCAACTTTATGAAGGCTTAAATTAAATAAACTGGGTCACATTTTTAAAAGTGCAAGATTAAAGGTAGCTCTGATTGCCCTGGAATGTTATCAAGGGTAAAAGTAYGTTGWGAAYAGCCTGTGACCAATAACAAATGTCACCMAGAGACAATCTAATTTTCAGTCATTTTCAGTCATTTAAATGTTTAATTAKGTCTCTCAAGGAATTWGCATTTTMTGTGMTTTTTCTTCTGCTCCTTCCTGCATTGTCTGCTGCTCATCCTTCTCAGGATTTCAGGCTACACAGACCTTTCATATGGGCAATTACAGGCATTTTTATGTTCGCATTATTCCAGTTTTGCTTTCTGCCTGGTTTCATTTAGCTCTTTTCCACCACTTATGAACTCCATTGGAGCCTGAACATCTGTAACTTCCTTTCCTGTGGTTAGATTCAGCATCTTCCTTCTCAATGAGTCCCATTTCATTCTTTCTTTCCTCTTAGCCTTTTCTCTTAGCATGTGGAGAGGGCATTTGCATTCTTGCCTCTTTTCAGCTTTTCAGTGTGGTATTGGATGTCCTGAAAATACTTTTGGTTGAGCTTTTTCTCATCTTCTTCATTTTGGGGTTGAGCTGTGAAAAGTCTGTGTAGCAGTGTGGCATGTGGGAATTATAACAAGGGTCTGTGTAGCAGTGTGGCATGTGGGAATTATAACAAGGGTATCCAAGGATGCCAACTTAGTGGAAGTGGATCCGAGGAGTTTAAAACACTGCAGTATTTTCAGGTTTGATTGGGCCCAGCAGTTCTTTGGTATCACAGGCACTGCCTTGGGACAGCACAGGCAAAGTAATTTCAGGATGTTTGCTGATCAGCAGCTGTGCAGTGGGACAGGGTAGGGACAAGGGACAGCCACTGGCAGAATAACAATCCAGTCAGAGAGGTGAGGCTGACAGAAGCTGCAAGTGCAACTCTCAGACAACATAAAATATAAGAAAACGCTCTGGGGCTTTGTATGATTAGCAACACCTGAGACAAAATACCAAACAAATTTCATGTGAAGAAGAATATTATTTTTTTTTCTGATTTAACAGCTTGTTCTGGTCTTCTAAATGACCTCCTCAGTTGTCTTAGTTCTCATATGATAGGAAATATATACACATGGAGAAATTAATCTGCAGCCTCTTCAGAGAACAAAAGTATTGTTTTCTGTGTTTCTATTTATGAACCCTGAGGAAGTTCTGGAGGCCAGGAAATGCCATGTTTTTCTTGTTTAACAAGCAGTAATTAAAACTGTAGAATACAACAAGGGGTTTTTTGTTTGGGTTTTTTTGTTTTTTTTTTAATTATTATTATTTGGGTCATTTCTGAGGGGATTAGCAAGCATTTGAGTGCCTAGGGGATAGAAGTTTTTGTTTCCTACTAAATTTCAGGCTTCCTGAATTGAACATTTCTTTCACTATTTTAAGTTGCCAATTTTTCTAATTTTTCAAAGTGTCTGCAATCAGCAAATCCCTTACTGATGGAATTGTGGAAAATGCATAGTGTGTCCAGGCTTCAGAAATTCCAAATGAGATTCAGTTAGATGAATTTTGGATAAATGTGGAGATACAAGATAGGAGAAAAAATGAAGAGCTATGGGGTGACTGGGAGAGAAAATGACAGTCTACAGTGGGAAAAGATGCAAAACTTTTATAATTGTCAGAGACTTCTGGGAAAGGTTTTCACTGTTGGCATCTCATGAAAGAGAGTCATGGACAGTATTCCCTTCTCTCCCAAAATCAAATCAAATCTTGCTAAGGCCCATGAGAGAAGTGAACATAATGGATACACAGCTGTCCTGTGTACTCTCTCCTGCTATCTCCTTTAACAAGTTAGCTTAGTACCTCTTATGTTTTTCCTCACTTACTTTGACTTACCTCTAGTGACTCTGGAGCCTTTTATCTTTTCTACTAGCATTCTCCTGAATTGCCTTTTTTAATACGTTTTATATAAAAAACTTGTTCTGGGAGGGTTTCCTTCCCTTTCCCAGAAGTTGCAATTGAATATGATTATGATGCAGGTCTTCTAAACAACCACATTTGTTCTGAGCCAAATAAAGTACTTTCCAAAATCAGYCAGCAGATCATTTCTCAGCCTGTCATTACTTTCACATCTGCTGCTGCTGATAGAATCTTCTGCATTGAAAATGCATGCTTGAAATGAGCACTGTGCACAAATGGCAGGACATAAAGAAATAAAATGAATGTAAACAAACAATAAAACTCACTTTCAAAYGCCATTTATGGGCTCAATCTTGCAAGAGGCTTGGAGGTTTTAGATAATATAAAAGGCAATCTATCCCTCTGAGGGGGTGGTCAAGACCTTGCCAGACCAAGATCTGTAAAATTGTGACCTTTCCTTCAAAAGTTACTGTAAGAAAAAAATCTTCCTATTGCCAAGATAGAGGTTTTCCAGAAGAGAGGAGAAGTATGCAAGCTTATTGTGATTTGAAAACACAGCTCTATCCTACTAAAATAAATAATTAATTGGAAAGGTCAGCTACCTACTGTTGGCTTTTCAAATGTTGTTTTTAATTTCTAAAAGAATAAAACTGATTTTTGAACAAAATATAAATCAGTGGACAAGACTGTCACTAAACCCAAAGCTCTATAGCAAATTTGAATTCTAYTAGAAGTCCAAAATTCTATCTAATAATGTGTGGACATTTTTTTTTTGCAAAAGAAGAGTGCAACAAAGTCGAGTTTTATTTAAAACAGAGTTTTATTCTCTAGTTCTGTCCAGTCTCTGTTTCAGGTCAGCCATCCCAAGGCAACAGAACCATCATTGTACCATTTCCTGCTGAAAGGAGAGTGGGTCACTATTCTGGACTATTTGTTTCTCTTCTGCGAGGCTGATATATTTCTGCTCATCTGTTTCCCATGCTGTATTTTTTTTAATCTATTATATTCTTTACTGTGGCATTAAACCATGAATACAGCTTGTTTGTATGTTTTCTGTCTCAGCACTAGTTGGGTCATAAATCATGATAACAGGTATATCAATATTTAATTCTGCATAAGTGTTTCTGTCATAAGTCTTTGCTTCTGTCTGTGTTCAGTATTGCCAAAATTTAATTCTGAGGATAATGTAGTCCATATCTGCTGTCTGCTTCAGTCTTACTTTTTGTGAAACAAGTTTTAAGACAGAAGTTTTAGTAGTTTTAGTTAAGAGAAAAAACAGGGCATTATTTACCAAAAAAAATTCCATTGCTTCTTGGTGTTGGCAACTGATTTTTGAATGAGGCCAAACTGCAATATTTTCCAGTATAAAGGTCTATCAAGACCACCGTTGGTTTTGTCCTATCTATCTCTGAAAAATAAGATTTTAATATCCTTATTTTTATCAATTCCATTATAATAAAACATTTTTTCTAAAATTATTTGCTAAATGGATTTCAGGTGCAAGTTATGTCTCATATACAGTAACTCTGGTATTATTTCAATTGATTATCATCTCAATTTTTCAGATGTCAGAACTTCTAGAAATAATTTCTTGAAGAGATCTCTAATGAACACCCCCTCACTCCCTCCTTCTTCCCTCTCCCTTCCCCCTCCCCCAGTTTCCAATTAGCTTGACTGAAGTCTTATTAATTCAGCAACAAAGTTTGGGCCCTTTTTTAATAAGACAATGAATGTGTCTGCTCAATAACTATGTAATGCTTCTAAAGGAAGATGTCAGGATGAGAAGTCCTCAGGATCAGAAATTCTCTGCCTGTATTGTAAGCAATTATTTATATGAGAGTAAAAAAGTATGCCAGGTTTAATTTATTGTCTGGCTGACAAAATTTCCCATGCTACCATACAGTATTAATTCAAATTATAGAGTTCTGTATGGGCTACCTAAAAAGCCTGTCAGGTGGAAGAAGGCAAGTGACAGGAGAACAATATATTGAACCATGGAAATATGTGAAGGAATGATACCGGACAAAATGTTGTTCTATGAAGAGTCCTCTGTCTTGTGCCAAAGGCAAAGCTCCATCTTTGGTTCTCTTCCAACACTTCCTGAGTTACCAGGTGACACCAGACAAGAAGGAATAATCCATGCACAAAGGAAGAAGGCTACAGAAGCAATCTTTAGGCCTGTATGTTCATATTTCTGTACTTGAGTTCATTCTTTCAGTGTATCATAAAGCCTATTTGTATGACTTGAAGGACTAATTTTCCATTTTTATTAACAGCATAAGGACTCACTGAAGAGTGGTGGTACTTTGTTATCGAATTATAAGCAAAACAATGTGACTGGCTGGTCTACATCCTCTATCCTGACCTTCTTTGTTACTGAAAATTTAGAGATTCATTTAAAAGAAAAGGAGTCAGACTGATTTTGTGGGCTTTAAATTACAGTAAGCAAGTGTAAAAAGAACAAAACAGAAATAAGCTTTGGAAAATTAATAAAGTCTCTCCAGAGGCAGTGATGGTGTTTAGTAATAGTGACAATGGCAGTTACTTTTAGGGAAGGGCGCATGCTGCCTTTATCTCTACTCAGCATAATAAAAGAGAAGGAACCTAGGATTTTATTAGTTGCCTATTGTAGTTGAAAATTATTTATGAAGACTAGCCATTTGATGACTGGAGGAATAGCAATAGGAGGAAAAGATACCAGCATGTTGTTGCTTGGGAATATCCTTCTTTTGATCCCTTTATAAAGAACTGTGCATGAAAAAAATGTGTGCAAGCAACCCGAGAATGCACTCAGAAGACCCCAACAAGAAAAGGTTAGGCTACTATTTTAAATGACTACTCTATACTTTCTCCTTCATGCCTAAGAATTGCCAGAGATTTCCAACGAAAATTTGGCTTTCCTTTACAGACAGTTTTACTGTGCTTATGCACAAGATGGTTGAACTAAGGCTGCAGAGAACACCTGAATTCTGGCCTTCCCTGTCTTATCTATACCAAATTTAAAAACCTTTGATGTCCCAATATGTTGCTATACATTAGTTCATATACAGAAAACAAACAAGCTTTCCTTCCTGCATTCATCAGTCTAGGCTGTTGTGCAAACTGACCTCTGAATAGCTTACCTATCAGATAGCCAAGAGGGAATTTAGCTAACAGTTTTTGCAGTTTAAGGTAACAGACTCACAGACTTTATGGATTTCTGCAAGAACATATGTACTGTTAATTACAGATGCTGTTTCTTGCCCTTTCCCCTGACTCATCTCTAATCTTTGCTACCCTAACCTCTAACTCCTGTTTCTTCACCTTTTCTGTACTGCTGCATTTACCTTTCTTACTAGGGTACTTTATCCACATTTGGCCTGCAACACCACAACAGAATGGACAGTTCTGAGGAAAAACACACAGTGTGACAGGCTAGCATCTGGTTATTGTCCATACTTATTTATCAGATGAACTTAAATGTAAACGGTACCTTGAAAGCTTTTCTTTATAGCTTCATGACAGACAGGAGGTACTACTGCTGAAATACTGTAGAACTGTCTTTTAGTTTTGTTTTTGGTTTTTTGGTTGGTGTTTTTTTTTTTTTTTTTTTTCACACTTATGAACTCTGTACTGTTAAATATTGTCCTGTTGTATAATGAAACAGATTTGTCTCAGAAAGTTTATTGCATATAATGTGACATTCTGATTTTCAGACCTTATATCTTTGAAGATAATGAAAGACAACATGCCAAGTCTAGGATATCTAAATAAGGTTCTCAGTGCTTTGGCTTTGAATCTCTAAATTTWGCAAATAGAAGACCTGTAACATTGTGCAGTCTTCCCATTCTGAAATATTAATTTTATTCATATTTTTAAATGTCTTTCTTCCTGCTAAAGCCATACTCTAGCCTGGCTCATTACCAGCAGACATAATTTTTAATTTCTAAAACCAAAACTCWGAAGTGATTGTGATCCTATACAAGGAACGACAAAAAGGACTAGACCACCATACCAAATAGGCTTGAAACTGCTTACCTGTAGTCTCTATGTCTTTASTGCTTTTCTGGTCACATATTTTTTAAGTAAAACTACCTTTCTTTATGCTTGTTTTTATAGCTTCAATTCACGCTTAAAGTATTTTGTGTTCCTGCTGCCAACTATTCCAACAAAAACATTTCCATATCATTCCAAGGATAACAATAACTAATCTTTTTGAGGAAAGGAAATGTTTTACAGACGGAAGTGGGATGCACA
>CADDXX010000298.1:424324-536699 GCA_902810485.1 Alauda arvensis
TGTGCATCCCACTTCCGTCTGTAAAACATYTCCTTTTCTGAAAACACAACTGATTCAAAATAGATTCCAATATCCAGAAGATTTACACTAACTAAAATTCTTTGTTCTTCCCCAGCTAATGCTKCCTTCTAAACTTTCTAAATGTCTTCTAATAAGAAACGRTCAAAGAAAAGTGTAATATTTTTAAGAAGGGGAAAAAAGACCTGGGGAGCTACAGGACAGTCAATCTCACCTCTGTGCCTGGTGAGATCAATAATCAGATGCTCCTGGAAACTGCTAAAGCACATGGAAAACAGTGCAGTGGTTGCTGACAGCCAGAATGACCTCAGTAAGGATAAACCCTTGCCTGAAAAATGTGGTGGCCTTCCATAACATTTTCAGGGTATTGGTGAATGAAGGAAGAGCAACTGACATCATCCACCTGGACCTGAGCAAAGCATTGGACACAACATCCTGGTCTCTAAATTGGAGTGACACAGAGTTGATGGGCAGACCAGTCAATGGATAAGGAATTGGCCCAATGGTCTCAYACTCGAAATGTTGTGYTCAATGGCTCAATGTCCCAGGAGAGACCAGTGATAAGTGGCATCCTCAGGAGTACATATTGGGACCTGTATTATCTCATACCTGTTTTGGGGATATGGACAGCAGGATTGAGTGTACTCTCAGAAAATTTGTGGATTATGTCAAGCTGTGTGATGTGGTCAATATGCTGGAGAGAAGAGATGCTTACAGGCAGAGGCATCTTGAAAGGCTTGAGAGGTGAGTCTGTGAGAACCTCATGAAGTTCAACAAGGCCAGATGCAAGGTCCTGCAACTGGATCAGGGCGATCCCAAATATGGATACAGGCTTGTCAGCAAGTGGATTGAAAGCAGCACCATAGAAAGGATRTGGGGTTTATTGGTAGATGAAAAGCTTGACATGAGCCTCAATACCAGTGAGGCAACTGCATCCTGGGCTGCACCAAAAGCAGTGTGACCAGCAGGCTGAGAGAGTGGATTCTGCCCCTCCACCATTGAGTCTGCCCTCGGTAGACTCCACCTGCTCTGGGGTCCCCAGCATAAAAAGGTCACAGACCTTTTGGAGAGAGTCCAGGGGAAGGCCACAAAGATGATCAGATGGATGGAGCATTCTTGTAATGACAGGCTGAGAAATGAAAGAGTTGGAGTTGAGCAGCATGGAGAAAGTAAGGCTTCAGGGAGACCTTCTAGCATCCTTCCAGTACCCTAAAGGGGCTTACAAGAAAGCTGGAAAAGGATTTTTGACAAGGGCATGGCATGATAGGGCAAAGGGTGATGGCTTTAAACTGAAAGAGGGTCAGTTTAGATTTGATGTTATAAAATTCTTCACTGTGAGGGTGGCGAGGCAGTGATAGAGGTTGACTAGGGAAGTTGTGGATGTCCCATCCCAGTAAGTGCTCAAGGCCAGGTTGGATGGGGCTTTGAGCAACCTGGCCCAGTGGAAGGGTACCTACCCACCCATAGCAGAGGGGTTGGAACAAATGATCTTTAAGGTTCCTTCAGACCCAAACTATCTTTTGATTGGATAATTCATTGATCGGCTAATTTGTTAACAAGTAGATACCTCCTACAGATTTGAAATCCAATTTGGAAGAATAGTCGTGTGTGTTACACTTCCTAGTAATTGATAGTCYGTTTGACCTATTGAATAATAAGTAACAAAGCCCATTTAAAACATATACATTGAAAGATAAATGAGTCATCTTTGTGTTTTGCTTGATTGTTCTTTCCTATTCCTGSTAACAAGCAGATGGTTTATCCTGACAGTACAGCAGCAGGTTCTGTGTAGTTTTTCCAGATGGAGGTACACCAGTTTATTTCACCTAGGGTTTAATATTGAATATGTATTTCACCATATTGAATGTATGCACATCTTACATTAGCTTAACTAGGCCTAATTTATTTCAATGTTCACAGAATCAGAGAATAATTTAGGTTAGAAAAGATCATTGAGATCAACCTTTGACTGAACACATCAACTACACCCCATCACTAAGTGCCGCATCCAGTAATTTCTTGAACTTACAGTGTTGGTGTTTCCACCACTTCTCAGGGAAGATTGTTCCAATACTGRACAATCYTTTCCATGAAAAAATTCTTCMTGATGCCCCTGGCACAGCTTAAAGTTATGTCCTCTTATCCTATCACCAGCCTGGGAGAAGAGACTGATCYGCACTTTGCTACAACCTCCTGTCAGGTACCTGTARGGRGTGATAAGGTCACCCCTGAGCCCCCTCCAGGTTAAACATCTCAAGCTACCTCAGGCTTGAGACGTTTAATACCTCATAGGAATTACTCTCTAGACCCTTCACCCAGCTCCATTGCCCTTCTCTGGACAYAGTCCAGCACCTCAAAGTCTGTTTTGCTGTGAGGGGCCCAGGACTGCACACTGGATCGAGGTGTGGCTTCAGGAGTGCTGAGTACAGGGGGACAATCACTACTCTGGTCACACTGTTGCTGATACAGGTCAGGATGCCATTGGCCTTCTTGGCCACCTGGGCACAGCTGGATCCTGTTCAGCTGGCTGTYGACCAGTACCACCAGGTCCTTTTCCACTGGGCAGATTTCCAGCCACTCTTCTCACAGCCTGTAGCACTGCCTGGGGTTATTGAGACCTAAGTAAAGGACCTGCCACTTTGGCTTACTGAACCTTTTGGCCTCATCCCATCAATCCAGACTGTGTAGATCTGTTTGCAGAGCCTTCCTACCCTCCAGCAGATCAACACTCCCACCTAACGTTATCCAAGGCTTTGCTGAAGTCCAGTTATTKTTATGTTTACTTGAATTTCATTTCGATTTGATATGATTTAGTTCGCTTTGGTCAGGGGCTAGCTTTCATTAAAAGAGGAGGAAGCATAAAGGCAATATCAGACTAATAACTGACTTGAAAGATACCAAGATTAAGCAGACAATGGAAAGGGGGACTGATTAGAAAGGGAAAAGGAAATTAAGTCTGTGTTTTAGAGTTCAGTAATGAAAAAAGTAAGAAGTGCCAAAAGTCAGGTTTTCAGAGGAATTAAAATGAGAAGCACTATTTCTCCAAATGCATGCATAAAATAAGATAAAAAAGGAAAGAAATAGTGGGACTGCTATGTAGTGGGGATTAGGCAGAAATTAAATAAAATCCTTATTTGCATTGATTTTCAGTAAAGATAATAATGGAGAGCATGGAACTAAACTAAAATGGCCCATCAAGCAGAGAGAACAAAGGGAAAATGAGACAAAACCAAAAATGGACAAATAATTTCAAGGCAGATGGATCATAAATAATTAACTCTGGAAAAAGTTTGTCCTGCCTGGAGAATAAAGGGCTTCAGGAGAACCTAAAAGCAGCCTCTTTGTACTTGTGTAGATTTACTGAGAAGATAGAGATGGGTTCTTTAAAGACGTAAACAGCTACAGGAGAAGATCAACCTAGTCTGACTTCAGAGCTGACCCTGCTCTGAGCAGAGGGTGGGATTAGGGACCTCCTAGGGATCCCTTCCAGCCTGAATGAATCAATGTGAAAACATTGCCCCAAAATAAAAAGAGGTCTGGGAGAACACAGTCACTGTCTCAGCTTAGGCATGAGATGAGATTGAACAGAAGGAGGAAGTGTAAAGAGAATTACTGGTCCAAGAACAAATAAATACGCATATATTTACCTTGAGTAAATTCYGTCTGGAATGAAAAGATTTCTACCTGTTAGGGTCATGAAGATTTTGGAACCACCTTCCAAATGGCAGTAGCAAGGCCCAAGACTAAACTTGTTTTGTCTTGGAACATGATTCCCATATGGAAAAAATTACAGAATGTGTCTTTCTGCTACAGCATGTAATTCCAGGTCTGTGGCTAGGCTGATCTTCACAAGATGCATCTCATTCCTGAGAAAACTCCTTTGTTGTGACCTAGTCTTCAATACCCAGAGGTCTCTAAAKTTTGTTTCTAAAAATGTGACACAACAGACTTGTAACGTCCTCCCTCTCTAGGCAATCAATTGTAGATGTTATTAGGTAGTAAGTAGAAGAAATCCATGCATTCACCAAAGAGAAAAAGAAATCTTTTTTCTGCCAGTCATCCTCTGTACACACTCATCATGCTTAGTTGAGAAGCTCTTTGAGATGCACACTGCAGGGGCTATTGTTCCATTGCAGTTACCACTCAAGGATTCATTCCTATTTGGTTTTTATTASACAGGTTTGTATTAATGTCCTTCCTTTATAATTAAAATTGAGTATGATAATTTTGAGACTTCTTTAATGAAATACTGTTGTGATAAGAATGCTTTCTAGGCTCTTAAATTCAGTTCTGAAAAAATGAAAAGTTGTATGTAAACACTTCTAGAGTTCTAGATCATTTAAAGCAAGAGTTTCAAAACTTGAGATAAATGCCATCAAAAGAGAAGGGGGGAGAGAGATTGAGAGCAAATTTGAGTTTTTCTACAGAATTATTCTTTTCATATTTCTGTGGTGTACTTACATTTGGAACAATTTTTTTAAAAAACAAACCTAAACCATCTGGTAGCATAATACTTGGTTAGTGCTTCCTATCTATGTACKGGATGCACAGAAAAGCTTTGATTTACACAATGTCTTTCTGAGGCAAATGAGATATACAATGCATAATTCATGACTGTACATCTTGGCATTGCATGGCAGTCTTGATTCTGATGTTAGAACCATTTTTTTTTTTCAGAAGATTGTGAATGTCTTTAGGAGCATGATTACAGTTAAGTGCACTGATGAGTGTCAGATATAATGAGAGCTTGTATCTCTGTCTTCTGTCTCTGTTCTGAGCATGTTGTTTTAGAGCTGCCACAAGCTGCAGGCCCTCTTTTTTCTCAAAAAAAAAAAACAACTTTAATTGAGGTAAAAACATCATAACTTTAGAGATTTTGGAAAACCRTGGCAAGTGTCAGCCATTTTGCTTTATAGATGGGTTATGCACCTGCTTCATGCCACTCACTGACCCTTACATTTGCTTTAGTCTGAAAACAGATATGGGATTCGGAATGGTTGCAGAGATGCATGTCAGGGCCACTGTGTTTTGCACATGAAGTGCCTGGCAGATAAGTGGAGGGAATGATTCTCATTCAGGGTGCTTCTGGGTTGATCCTAAGACTAACTTYAGTGACTGTTGACATAACACTGAAGTGGTTCCCCCATATGTTCAAAAAGTGTGATGCCCTTCATTGCAGAGRGAAGTGAATGCACACATTTCTAGGAGTTTATCTTTTCTCAGTGAATCACATTGTAGTTCCTGTCTTGATTTCTCTCCTCTCTAGATKCTTTTTCATAAYGTCTGCTCAACCCAGCAATAGAAASATCTTCTGTAACAAATGTTGTGTTTATGCATTCTTTTGGCTTATTAGTGGAGTAGTTTTATAAAATAAATCCAACCTCTGAAAAACACAGTAGTCTAGCAGATTAATATCCAGACTCAACATACAGCAATGTCTTTCAATATCTTTTGTCATCAGCTGCAATGACATGGCTTTCATTACTTCCTAATTGTCCATAACATTTCCTGGTATTTTTCTCATTAAAGTTAGCTTTTAAAAGCAGCCTTGTAGCTGAGATGGTCCAGAATAATCAGTAACATAACCTTCTTCTGGAAAGGTTGCACAATGACAACTCTGTAAGTCCTTTATTTAAATTAAAGGAAATATGATACCAGCATCAGTGAAGATGTCCCAGAGCTATTCCCACCTCCCAGATATGAACATCCTKGAGGGCCAATTCCCCAAGCCTAATTAGTCTTTGGCTTCTGGTATGAAATTAGTTACAAGACTGCAAATTAGCTTGCTAATAATAGTGAGACAGACAGCTTGTACACGAACTCATAAATACCTTTCCCACTTATTAATAAAAAACCTTTGAAGCCATCAAAGTTAGATAAGACATAACCTTCTACTTTTAACACTAACATTTTTTTTTTTGTATTAGCTTTCTCCCTTTTAATGCTGTACTCAAATGTTATTATGTATCCTACTTATTTTCCATTTTGATTTGTGGCAATCCTTGGGACATTTTTTTTCCTATTTCTACAGCATTTAGAAAAATGAGTCTTGGGACGTTGGCTGAAATTTCTCTTCCAGTGGAAGAGATTTCACAGCATGCAATATGTAATTACTTTTCTAAGATGCATCAAAGGAAGAAAAAAATCTTACAATACATGGCAAATATGAAAGAATATTCCCAAAAGAGACCATCTTTTTCATCCTCTTGCCTCARCTGTTCCTGACAGTTATTTCAAATCCTAGTAAATACCTCCAATGATGGAAATCTCAGAGCCTCAATTTAATTTAATGCTTAACTGTCTTTACAGTTAGAAGTTTTACTAATGCATAATCAAACTTAAGGCTTCAATTTAAGCCTCTTACTCCATGTTCTATCCCCAGTGGACTTTAACAACAAGTTATTCATTCCTTATGTGAAACATCCATGTAAATGTACAAGGGTGTAAATGCTGTTCTTACTATAAGCCATCCAAAGTGCCTTTTCTCTTCATATACTGCTTTGTCTGTAATTGGTCTCTTTCTCATCTAATGTTTATACATTTGGGCAATGAAGAAATGGCCTCCTAAATTCCCTATATATGATATTTCTACATTTGACAACCTAATTRACACCCTAATTCTAAACTCAAAATTTTTATTATGACTATCCAAATCATGAATTTGTAAATAATTGTTAATAAAGCTTGAATGTCTTTGCTTTTTTTCACCTTTCACATTATGATTACTCTTCATGAGATGAAGTTSTCTTGAGAGGAAATTTTACTTGTACAATTCTGGAAGTCAAGCACCCTGAAATTACTTGGATTAGCAAATGGATCTGTTAGCTATACTTGTGTACATCCCATYCCACTGGTAGATTTATCTTTGTTTAATCAGATCAGAATCTTAAACAGAGTTTTCAAAAAAAACTTTTTTTTTAACTTCAATTAACAACTTTATTACTTCAATTAATTTTAAGTCAGCCACTATAATGAGAAGTGGGTATTTGTCAATAAATCTAAATTCAGTGAAATGAACAATTAAATATTAATCTCTGTAAAACAGCTGCCTGATGTTGATAGACCTCTRTGCCACTTACATCATCCTTGTCCCTTGTCCAGGGCAACACCAACTGTGTATTAAATTCACTTAAAAATTTATACTTCTTTAATGGAGCRTTAATGCATCTGCTTACAACCCACAAAATCTATAAATTTGAAATGTTTTTATTTACTTGGGACATTAATGAGGTGCATGGAATTAATCTGACTCTTTAAATATGCAAAAAAGCAGATGCAGTTATTTAACCCACTCAAAGTTTAGAAAATCTATATTAAAACAGAGTTTACCAAGTTTAATGCYTCACAGGTTTGTGGATGTTACTTAGTGCTCATSAAAGCACATATGGATACTGAGTCCWCTTCTAGGGTCCCAACACTAAATTAAACACAGAGTAAATTTAGTTGTCTGGGATCTGGAGCATTTGTCCCATGAGGAGGTGCTGAGGGACCTGGCTTGTTCAGCCAGGAGGGATGGCTCCAGGGTGCCCTAGAGCAGGACCCACCACCTGCCCTGACACCTATGAGAAGATGGAACTGGGTTCTTCACAGTACATAGGATGTACTGTGAAGAGAGAATCAGGCTATAAGAGGGGTGGAAACCACGCTGAAGCCAGTCCAGAAGCGGAGCACAGAAATGTTGGYACATCTCCATCCTTGGAGTTATTCAAGACAAAACCAAATACCTGAACAGCCTGGTCTGACCCCATGTCTGGCCCTGCTCTGACATCCCTTCCGTACTGAATCATTCTGTGAATACAAACTACAGACAATTTAGTCACTATACTTTTTTAMCGTACTTGAAAATCTTATGGAAATGCAGTTCCTCAGTGTTAACTGTGCTTATTTKCTGCATTTAATTGTGGTTAAGTTTAAATATTCCTTATTACTGGTTTTGGGCTTTTTTTTTTGGATAATGTTGCAATTACTTTTAGAGTCTTCTATAAGGATTAGTCAGATTGCTGGAAATATCAAGGAGTTCATTGCAGCACTTCAGCACTTTTCCTGAGATGGTAAAAGATAAATTGTTAAAASTATCAATAAACAATTGTATTTTCTTTCCATCTCAGTAATTGATTCTTTGTATGATTCYGAAAAACTCAGTTGAGTGGGGCTTTTGAAAACTGGGTATCATTCATTTTTGAATACATATATTGGGTGATTTTCAGAAACCCTGACACATAAAACCTGAAGGTAACCAGAGCTGTTTTAAACCTTTGAGTTTTTTTATGAGAGGTGTTCTGTAAAAACATACACTTGATGATACTTACCAGATACTTCTGACAGTCTTGTCTTAATTTTCACTGCTGTAAAATGAAAACCTAAATCCAGATGACATTAGAGAAAGGTTGATATCAGTGTTTCCCTTTCCCATGAAATTTTGAAGAAATAAAAATAGGTATATGGAGCAAGTCTTCATTGGATGACWCAGGGACATTGTGGAAAACAAATTTATTTCACAATGTCATAGTGTGTGCAAATCAACCTCTTCTGCTCTTATTATTTGGTTTTACAATCTTAATATTTTTGAAGTAGTTTAGGATTATTTCTAATTGTTACAAAAATTATTTGGGGCTTTACAAAGTTACATAGTTTGATTAGAAATCCATTATATGATTTAAAAATGGGAAAACCTAATATAAATTTAGGAAACTGGTATTTGGTTTGGACAAGGGAGACTTGCTCCACTATCACATCATTGAAAGAATGCTTCTTAATAACCACAGCCACATTCAAAACTTCTTTTTTCCTCTGCTCTCTATTTTAGCTTCTTTCACACAAGTGGAGATAGAGGGGCCCACACCTCATTGATATCCACATCACTATTTTGTGACTGAATTCATTGTATTGTCTTTCACTTCAGTGCACATCTCATATATTTCCCCAGCTGAATACACAATTCTCTCTTAAGGAGAAAAGCATAGCAAACTTAAAAAACCCACTGACTGAAGCCATCACTAGCCACACACCACAGGTCATTATTATTGTTGCTTTCCTATCATCTTGTTTTYCTCTGTCTTGTCTCTCCTCCTGGGTGGAGAGCACATCTGGCTATAAAAACAGAGTTTTTTCTTTACTGAGGAAAACATTTCTATATTAGACATTCTTGTGATGTGTTTTCCCCTTGGTTATGAACCAACAACCATCTGTCCTACAGTGGTGGAAGGCAGGCTTGAAACAGTATCCTTGAGGGTACATAATTTGCAGAAAGTTTTCTTCTGGAACAGGAAATTTACAGAATGGATACCTGCAACTTGCATACGTATAATATACTATGCCCCCCTTCTCTCATCTCTAACACAAAACTTTTTAAATAGTTAGTATAATTGAGCTGTTCCCTGTTGATTCATACYTTTGGTCAACTTGGTTTCATTACTAGAAATGAAGGCTTTGAAATTCTGCAGCAAAATAATCAGACTTTTTTGTTTGTTGTTTATATAAGCAAGCAGAAATTAAACCCARTGTCTCTTGGCCYAGATATTTGTCTTARTAAATGYRTATYRAGACTGCACTATTGGASGAGCACAGTCACACTTTAATTTTTYWAAGGAGTGCTGCCACCTAATGTAACAGTCAACAGATTTTCTATCAGGCACTTGCTTTCTCTACATTTACAAAATATGTGTCTAGCTTTAAACCAACCAGTTAGAGTATGCACTTAGTCTATTTACATTATGTCACCTTGAATCTTTTCTCCCTGACAATTTAATGCAATCTGCTTTTCAGTTTCTTGTGGAAAGGAGTGCCATATAAATACGTATCACTCAGTGATGGGTTTCTCTGTAATGTTTACCCAGTAATAATATTCCCTCCAAAGTGCAATGCTAGTTTAACCTCTTTCCATTACWGAATTCACCAATTACCTAGGAAGCAATTCATGGCTAACGTAAGGTATTAGAACTAATCTTGTTAATTTGAGTTTATGGAGATAGAAGTCAGGGGCCTGACCCTACACCARTATTGAGAATAAGTCATAGAAGTCAGGCAGTTTGCAACTCATTAGTGTACCTAGGCTGGGAAATTATCTCTTCTCAGTATTTTTTTGGGAACAACCAGTCACAAGGAGGATGAATAGAGGTGGAAATCCTAGCCTTGYTCCTTTCTTTGCTGAAGAAAGGGCTGATGCACGATGTATAAACATTCATGTGGAAACACCAGATGGATCAAAACCAAAGAAAAAGAGAGAAAACCCAAAGCAGGATATGTCAGTCCCTGGGGAGGCCACAATCTTTAAGGCACAYGCTCCACTGAGGTTTTTCAGATGAKTCAGGARATGATGTCAGCTGATAAACTGAYATTCTTCAGTTTTCATGACACCTTTCTASTCCTATGCCAATAAAAGCTATTCAACAATTGGCAGCATGAAGCTCAAAGTAATTTATCCCAAAGATAGTGGAAGGGAAAGAAGTAAACCAWATTTAAATATGTTCTGGAACTTGTTTTGTATTAKACTTTTTTTAATAGATAAATTTTAAAAATATGTTTCAACATGTTTAACACTGAAGGAAATTATACAGTAAAAAATAAAAAGAATGAAAGGGACTTTGTGATACATTTATTTGTCCTTCARGACTTCTCATCTGTTGTCTGAAACAACATCGCTGAGATAATTCTAGTTCTTTCCAATGCAATTGAGATTCAACTACTGAGATCCCTTCTTTGTTTCTGAAAAATGTTRCAAACCAGTAAAAAATTTCTTCTGCCGATACCTTCCTATGTTTATTTTACTTCATGATCTTGCTCCCATTAACCCATAGGGTTTCTATTTTCTTTGAAAATGTTGCTTGAAATAATAGTATCTCTTTTCATTATGCCAATATTACCTACATTTTCAGATCCATGTTTAAACTCATTTCCACTCAGCTAGTAATTATTGTTAAAAATTAGAAAATTCACATAAGTAGTAGAATGTATATTGAAACCTWTTTAATTGCACTGAAGACAAACCATTATTGTGATTAGTCAGGTTAGTATTATGCAGGGAAGGTTYGCAGTTTGTTCTCAGAGGAACAACCACTAATTTTATTTACTCATGGTATACATGAATATATTTGTATGTTTATCAAGGAAAATATCAGATGTCGCTGTAATAGGAATATCTAGAAGACTGATGCCATGATTCCTGCAGCAGTCAGGAGTCAAACTGCTGCACTACTTCAACAGAAGTGTTATTAATGCCATTGTCCAGATATCTCATAACCATCGAGAGTCATGGGGCATCCACCACCTCTTCAGGGAGCCTGTTCCAATGTTGGACCACCATCTTGGTAAGGAAGTGTTTGTTTCATAATGTCCTCCTCCCCTAGCGCAGCTTTCCACACATCCTGTTACTGGATAGATCTCAGCATCTCCCTCTCCCCATTCCCTTTTCAGAAAGCTGTAATTAGCAATGAGGTCACCCTTTAGTCCTCTTCTCTCCAAATTAAACAAGCACTGTAGTAATGCAGTTTTAGACCAGGCAGATATTTTCCTTWTAGGGAAGATATGGTTTAGTTTTACCTTAGGACCAAAAAGGAAAAAGCCCTAGAAACTYCTGTGCTCCCCAAGCAGCCATTGTCTCTGTGCCAGGACAGAAGCATGGATAGGTAGGTCTCTGTACCTGTCTTTCAGCAATGTAGCTGTTCTCCATTGGGCAGTTTGCCAAGGACACTGCCTCAACCATTAGATACTTAATGGGCTGCACAAAGCCCCTCCTGGCTTTATTCGGGGTGCTTACATGGTACAATGCTCTCTGCACCTGTGTACAGCTTATTTTTATTTGTATTATACTGTTTATTATTTTCTCCTTTTATTAAAACCTTTTCTGTTACAAAGCATGCCTGAAGAAGTGGTCTCACTCTTATTAAGCCACTCTGTGAGGTGCTGGCACCCTCAGACACTTGATACATCTGCACGTGGCTTACTCCACGTGTAAGAATGCATCGAAGCACGAAGTTGTCAGCAGCTTCTCACAGGACATTCCTTCCAGCCTTTTCATCATCTTCCTAAGCCTTTTGCAGGCACTTTCAGAGATCTTCACACCCTTTTTTAAACTGGGGATCTCAGAACTGCACACAGTACCTTAGGTGGGGCCACACCAACGCTGAATACAGTGTGATMATCACCCCTTTTGACCCGCTGGTTGATGCCGTGTTTGATGCACACCAGAATGTGGTTTGCTCTCTGGGCTGCCAGGGCACACACTGTTGACTCACACTGAGCTGCTGTATGTTTTGGTTTCATTTTGTTGCCCCTAGAGAAGGTTTCATTTTGTTGCCCCTAGAGCCTATCTCCCAGGGTTACATCTTGATAATGGCACATAATGCCTATTGTTAAAACAATCACAGCTCTTCATTTTATCCTATCTAGGAGCTCACGAGGCTTGTGCTGTCATCCTATGCCTCTACTCAAATCACATGGCTATGTTAGTGTGYCACTTCATTCTAGACAGACTAATTGCAACTTACTGCTTTCCAAAAAGTTATTACAACAGGCATAGCATGTAGTTTTTTAAAGCTAAGCATAACTGAAGTAAATTAGGAAATAATAAACTTATCGTTCAATAATTGCTAATAGAGCAAAACAAGCTGAAAGGAAGAACTTGGGAAACATAAGGAAGCCCAGACAAACCAAGACAAACAGGTTCTGGTTCTGAGCTCTTGCAGAACATTAATACAGCATTAATACATTCTTATTAGTGATGGGAATGTTTTCTTACTGAGGTACAGGGCAACACATTTCTTAGAAGATAGATTTAATTTCATGTTTGTAGCAGATGAACTACATAATCAATAGAGAAAAAAGTTTGAACAATATATTTAATGCTAAATATTTATATATAACAACGGACATATCAATTAAAACCGTGCATTTTTAGAAGGAAGAAAGAAATGTTGGATATTGAAAACATTGATTTTTTTTTCTATTTTAATTCAACTATAAAATATAAAAACTGAAACATATTTTTACTGGTGAGCAGGGATGAGTTACAAGGCTGGGTTCAGCTCTATGTGCAAGTAGAATGCTGGGAAAGGAATTTGTTCCTGTTGAGGGATCCCAGACTTACAATGAACCCTACTGCTAGGAATGCCTGTAAGAAAGTTRCCACAGAAGATAACTGTGGAATTATAGCAATAAAGCTGGAAATGGTGCAAACTGAGTTTACACATACAGATAGAAACCCATACATGTATATGTATATACACACATATATATCTATATACAGAGCAGAAAGTGATGCATTGTCATTCTGAGAGAAGCCCTAAATCTTCCAGCCATTTGCCTCTGCCAAGTCACTGTAACTCTCTGTTTCTCAGGTAATTGTATTTATGACTTTTTTTCTTAGCTCATCTGGTTAAAATTATCARATTTATGTATATTCACATACATTCATGTATTCACAAAATAATAGCTAAAAAATCATAGATTGAGACATATGTCTGGCAAGTCTCTGTATATGGAAGTGTAAGACACTYCCATATACAGAAAGTGTCATTTGAYAAGCAAAGATGATWTATTATGATAAGGACTAGAAGATTTATGTGTTACTGTGTTTTGTTACCTTACAAGCTGAATGATTTGGTACAGTCAGTTTGAAAAATAAATCCAGAATTTGAGCCAAGAACTGAATCAGTCTTTAGAGAACCAAGGACTGTATCTTTAGGTCTTTAAGAATAAAACTGTAGCTTACAGTAAATCTAAAGTACAAAGCTCACACTTGAAGGTAAGACAGGTTGTCTCAGCAAAGAAAATATGGCTGTTTGCTAAGGCAGATAGTATCTGTTCCTAAGATCCCAGAAACTATTCTTCCCAGCAAAATATTTATACATAAAAATTTACTGACTCTGTGATAATCAGTGACCCTCAAATGCTACAGAGTGTGAGGCTGATCATTTTACAAGTAGGTTGTGCAACAAATGAGATTTCCCACAAAGCCTTACTATGGCAGCAGTGTCTCTGTGCTTTGATACAGATGTCTAAATGAAGATTTTAATTTATAATTATACTCAGCCTAACACAACCTGGAATTTTCTGCAATTTCTCAGGTATTGAAATGAACCAAATTAATTTTTCTTATCGATGAAGTGGAGAGTTGCCCCCAGGAGCTGCTGCTGTTGTTTGAGAGGAGGATTTGGGACAGTAGGAAAAGGCAATTTGATATAATATTTTATAACAGGCTCACTTGGTAAAGCTGAGAAACTTTCAGAAACACTGTATAGTAGCTGTAGGCCAGACTCGAAGCTGAGGTGATGGACTGGGAGTAAAGGGAGAAAGAGCTGGGAATTGGACAGAGGGGCAGAAGGCTTCTTGGCTCAGCAGGTCTTGGCTCCCCACTGTCCTGGGATTTCGCAGGGGCTCCCTGGCACCTAAACATGAGCAGAAAAAGTTTAAAAAGGGAAAAAAACCAGGGAGGCTTTTTTTCTCTGAGAGGTCAGTTGAAGTTTTCATCAAATTTAGATTGAGATTTTATCTGTTGCTGTGMTGTCTGCCCTGATGGACTCAGATCTTATCTCCTGTTACCCATCTCTTTATGGTAATACCTATCTATAAGGAAACATCCTTAAATGATGTTCAGAAAAATTTCCTGCAGAATGAAAGGAAGAATGGGAAAAATATATAAATACATATTTTAAAAAGAATCTGAGAACATTTCTGTTCAGAATATTTTCAGTTTTCTTTAGCATTGTATGAAATTAATATTTTCTATATATATTTATTGCCTTCAAACACAGGGAAGCTAGGAAACTGTGGATGGAAGCCCCACTTCACCTTTCTTAGTCATTCATTTTGCCTGCTTTCTCAAGAAAAACAAATAGGCTGAAAATGAACAGACCTGGAAAACTAAYAATCTAAAATCACAGTCTTAAATATTTGTGTTTCCTAAGGAAGTAATATTAGTTCAAGTAAAAYGCAACTTTTCATTTTAGTTCAGAGCACAAAATATTAACTCTAAARTTATTACWGGCAGTAAATAARCCAACATYATCAACATATTTCAAGCTTTGAAATTRTTRTTATATTTCTTTTTCCTAAAAGAARTTTTCAAAAAGCYYTATTCCAATCAGACATATAGARCTAYAAATGAAAACAATCTCTTCAAAAACTTGTAGTGGAAGGTGATGATTTTTTTTTTCATTTATATTTAGTCATAGTTATATTGTTTATATTTATATACATGAGATCTACCTGTAGATAACTCAAGTAATAGTGTAGCATTATAAATATTTGTATTCTGAAACATGAACAACTTACAAGGAAAAGGAGATTTTAATTCTTTATTCTTCAATTTCACGTTGATAAAGGAAGACAAAATATTAGTTTTTATTATCCATACTGCTCAATTTCATTTTTACATTGTTCAGGAAATGGCAATTCAGTAAAGTAGTACCCCAGGTTTTGATTTTTGTGCAGGGAACGCAGGATGTTGATGAAAAGTTGTTTGTTTTTGTGATTTTTTCCATGTTCAGACAGAATGCGTGAATGGTAGAAGTTCCTTTGTTAATTTCAGTTTACTTCATCTCTCTCACTTTACCGGATTACATTTGTGCTAACCAAAGTCACTATTTACACTTATTTAACAGTATTGACTGAAGTAACACTGAATCTCTTTCAGTGAGGACTGATTTAGCTACAAATCACTGTTCCAGCACCGAGATCATTAATCAGCCTCAGGCTAGATCCATTACATGGATATTCAGTATAGAGAAAATATTAACAGCTCCACAGAAGAAATGTTACCATCAGATTAGCTCTGACTCCCTGCTGGARCAGCAAATTACTCTGAAGTAATAATTATAATACATTAGCAGAGGTTTAATTTCCAATAAGTGCTGTCTGTTTAAGGGATGGCAATCTCACCATACTTCAGAGAACAATAGATCATGTTATCAGCAAGACAAATCTACATGGAATTAAAGAAAGAAAAAAAAAAAGACAATAAAAATTTCATTACACTCTCCAAATTGAAATGAGAAGTTGACAGAACTTTTCTAGCTACAGCTTTGTGGGAAAAAAACCCCTATTACTTTGTTTGCTAAAACTTACCCACRGTGAGTAAGCAAGGAAACACATTTTACCTGTAAATAAGGCCTGATTATGGAAACTCCARCCTTCTTTTCAACAGTCATTTCTGGAACATGCTGACATCTGGTTTAGGGTATCTATAAAGCAAAAAGAAAGAAATGTGTGCTGTGCCTGAAGTATTTCATTTGATTAAGCATATCATGTTGATTTTGCTGGAGTTTACCATAGCTCAGGGTCTGGACTTCTGTGTATATCCTTAAACCTGGGTAGGAMAGGATTTATTTAATTTGCACAGAGCCACTGCACACCACAACATGGAGTTTTTCTTGAGAATAAGTAACAGCAAAAATCTTGGTGTGTTATTCTTTGTTRATTTCTTGTACCTCTCTACAGATATGCAACACATTAAAACTTTCTCAGGTCACTAAGTCTGTGCTTAAAGATGAATTAAGTTCACATGTTGGCATTCTAAAGAAATAAAAYGAATTATTTTGTCCACATGGTGGCTTTGAAATATTCAATGCACCTCTGATCAATGCTATTGTCTAAAACTAGTTACTAGAAACTTAAAACCCCCCTGAATATCTGATGACTACTGAGATGTTCCAGGAATAACCTGGAGCAGAGTATTAATCTTCTGTACTCTGTGCTTGTTTAATTGTGMAGTCTGGGGGAGAAAGGAGGAATGGAAAAACCAAAGATGCTGGATTGCAAGGAARGAGGGGCAACAGGACCTTTATAATGTGAGGATTAAGATATTTAGCTATGAGTTATGTTCTACTGTACTTTTAGTTGCAAGTATCTCATCCTGTCTTGTCATTTAAATCATACATTCAGTTCCTTTGTACAACCAGAAAAAAAAAAATCATTTTCTCAGTCCTGGGGTGGAGTACAGCTGATGAGAGTAAATATTACAGAATCCAGATAAATAACCTTGCCTAGTCATTCCATGACTGCCACCTTTGCCTCAGATGGGAGCAGCTATGGCAATAGAGACAGTCTTTAGTAACATGAGTCACACTTGCTGTCTTGGCAGAGGAATACATCTGCTTCCCTGAATATGAGCAGACTGGCAAAAATTGTGGCCCAAAATATGTTTCTAGACAGGGAGTCAGAAAGCCACTACAGATATGTTCCCCTACTCTCTTTCTACAACAAGAATGATTATTTTGATTTATCTAACTCTATTTTGAAATGAGAAATATTTTTTTTAAAAAAATCAGGTTGTTATGTAGCAAAAATATCTGTAAGGATACTTCTTCAAATCCTATTTAACTCAGGGTTAATYTTTCCYGTAGACAAGCTGATTTTGAAGGTAAATCTGATGCCTTCAGGGTTAGTGAGTTCAGGAGCTTCTTCTTCTCTTTCTGTCCATTGTATTGACATTTAATTTTTTTATTATATTACCTTAATCTGATCACATATTCTGAGAATTGCTCTCCTTTTTCACTTAAACTTTGATTTATGGGATTMTTTGAGGCTCCATTATAAGAGTAAAGAGATTAATATCTTTTAATTCTGCAGATTTCTGATTTGATTTATATCTCTCAAGAATGTATACACTTGAAGATTTTTTCCTGTTTCTTTTTTCTTTTCTTTTTTTTTTTCCACTTTGAAAATATTTAAAGCCATATTGGCAAATACAGAATAAAYACAAGCTGTGGTGTCTAGATTTAAGCTTTTATGGCAGAATTAAAAATATTATGTTGAGAAGATTTTGGGTCCAGATCACTTAAGTTCTGCACAGTTTGCATTACAGAGTTGAATTAATTTCCATTTTTTAAATAGAGATTTCTGAGATTTAAAAATAGTTGAGCATTCTAATTTCCTTTGTGTACTCTCACACTTTCAAACTAGGCAATGAACRGGAAAAGACTATCACAACAAGACATGCTGTTTTCTTTGGATATGTGATCAAATCAGAATTATTCTTTGAACTGCTTACCCTCAAATTAATTCTTATGTAGTTTAATAACCCTTTTACACTAGGAGAAATCCTTCAGCTTTAAAATGTTTATGTGAGACTCCAAYATTGAGACTTATGCTTAAATCATCAAAACTGCATTCATTTTTATCATACTGCCCCAYGTAGGAACAAGGATAATTACACATAAATACAACTTTTGTGAACAGCTGAAATAGTAGAATAAACAGAACATTCTATGAACTGAAAATAGAGATGGACAAGGCAAGAAAATATTTCTTAAAATCTAGTACCTATGCAGCACTTTGGTATATTTCTGCACCTATGTCATCCAGAATGAATCCATCACTGCTGATTTCTATGTAGCTATGAGTTTGATTCTTTAGATTCCCAATAAATATAGATTATTGTAGCTTATTCATTTGATTACAAAGAGAGAACATGAAATTATAATAAGCTCTCYTGAAATAATGGATAGCAACCAAATTCTGAATAACATATGCCCTTCAAATACTTGTACAGAGAATTCTATWTAATTCCTTTTAAGTCTCACTACATTTCAATGCAAAATGATAAATCTGTAAAATCACAGACATGCATATTATTATAAATGTGAGTGCARCAGATAACTGTACTCAGAAATGCATAATATATGGCATATATATATTTATTAGCAAAATCATTGTTATTGGAAAGTGCAAAACTTGGAATTCATATAAACTAATAGATTGCAAGTATTTTACTCTGTAACTTCAGGAAAACTATATTTTATTTTAGTAGTAGATATTTTTCTACATGAATTTTTTTAACTGAACTTAGGTACTGTTTACATGAGTATRTGTTGTGGTGAATCMATGCAYATAGTATTTTTCATGAAAATGAGTCATAATTACTCAAGTGCATGGTAACTTCTTTACTAAGTCTCTTGCAGCTAGGATAGGATGATAGACCATAGCCCTAGAAGAATTTCATGTAAAAGAAAGTATTGGAAACAACAGACAAAATATGTTCCTATAATATTCTGAGTATTATTTTGAAAATTGCATATTTTTATGGCCTTCCTCTTTTCTCCTGTCCATAACTTAATTGAGAAAGGAAGAAAAAAGAAAAAGGAAAAGAGGGAGAAAAGAAACCCTCTTCCTCCCAGTACACCCTTCACCTTCAAAGATTAAAGAAAAAATCCTTTTTGGTATCAAATAATTCTTTTGTAGGCTTCCATTTCATTTTAGCTACMAAAAGCCTGTATGAGAAAAGGTGATTTTTACTATTCTTGAAATTTAATATATTTTAACATTGAATCTCAAATCCCCATCACAAATAGAATTTGTTTTCAAGAATCTATACGGTTCTGTTCAGGGGAGTGGTAAAAAGTTTAAAAAATCAATTACAGCTCCTAGGACTCTGAGTCTTGATTCCAAAGCTATTGATCTTATCTTGCAGTACACTCATTAGATTTGCTACCTMAGCCAACTATTTTGGAGACTACAAGTTGAGTTTTATAGCTTATTGCACACTTGCCCTGATTTAAGACAAAAGGGCAAAACTGATATGAAAACCCTTGTACTCACTTTCTATTCTGCTCTCAARGTAAAGACAGAGTATTCTGGTCTCCTCAGTTTAATAGCATAATCTAAAATATAATTCCAGGTGTATGGAACAGCAAAGCACTTTTTCCTTCAAACATCYTCCGTGCATTTCTCTGTCTTCCTATAGATGATACTAATTAGCTTCCCGTCTGAACAATATACCACTACATTTTTCAGCATTTTGTCTGCAGGCCCATAAAAATTTGTTTCTGCAGATTTCTGAAGTAGTTATTTGTGGAAATTCAATTCAATTTTCATTTTGCTAGATAATATTWTCTGTAAATTGCAGATGAAACTGCAAAAATAACTCCCATACTTTTATATTCTGATCATTATTTATTGTAGATTAAAGATCACAGGTAAAAATATGAGATAAGGTAAAGCTTACAAGGCTTACCAAAAAAGAAAATAAAAAACATCTTTTGAAACTCACTTTTAATCTACTGAAAACCAAAGAGTGATGTATTTTTCTATTTTTATTTTTTAACTTAAAAATCGAAATTTTTTTTAATTTATAGATTGAGATTTCTTTTTCAGTTTTTCATTACAAAAACCTTAAAATCATTGGATGATTCTAATGAAATCTGCTTATTAAACAGGTATAAGCATGATAATAATTCATTATTATATATATGCTGAATAAATAATAAAATATTTATTTATTTCAACAGACTACCTCAAGTTCCAGGATCAGGTGTAGAAAAGTCCTACTTTACTACCACAAGCACAACGTTTCAAAATGCTTTGAGAAAACACTTCCAATGAATAAAAATAGTTAGAAATYAAAATTAATATTATAATTTTTGGAAACAAAAATGTTTCAAGATTGTCACTGTTATAAAAAAAACTGGGTTCACACAGGTGTTTATTTAACTTTTAGTCAAAAACTTTTTAAACTTCTCATGTTTACTAGCTCTTTGGTTTGGATTCATCTCTGCCCTCAGGTGAAAACCATCTTCTGAAGCCTTCCAGCRTTTTTCATCCTTTTAAACTTTTAGAAGTACACCAAAGACACTGATTTCTCTTCAAGGTGTTGAGAATAGACTTGCTGCCTGAMCTGTTACAGACATTGGAAATTTTTATTCATGTCACCATTTTMTCCACTGAAAAGGGAAAACAGCTATTTATGGGCCCCAAGAGAGACACRAGCACATGAAGCAGAGAGATCTTTTAAAATTTTAATTAGTACTAAGCATCCTAATAAGAGGTTCAGCCACCACAACACCAGGTAAACAATTAATCAATGTCAACAACAACAGAAATATGACTAGGCTTAGAGCTATTTATTTTTTGTYTCACTGACTTTGATATGGTCATCTATTTGCAAATTCTAACACTGTACTGAAACTCCTTTGTTGCATTTTCTTGCTATATTAGTTGTGACATTCTTTCATTTATATTACACACCAGAGAAGACAATGATACCCATTTTTAATGTACAATAAGCCTAAATTATTTTTTTTTTAATTCAAGTAGAACAGAACATTTTCCTTGGTAAATTMCTGGTGAGTTTGTTAGACGTAAAGAAGTCAGATAAAATTCCTCATCATGTTTGTGGAACTTACCACTCAAACTGTGCAAGTGCTCAGGGCCTTAATGATGACTTCAGAGCCTGATGTGCACAAAGTGGACAGGAACCTCAAAAAGCCTTTCTACTCACTTCTGATTGCCAGAGTAAAATGCTTTTTATCTCCTGTTGAGAGAGAATTACCTGTAGACTAATTTTTGAGACCCAGGGGCAAGGTGCTCCACTTTTTATTACCTAATCAATTTATTTGATCAGATTTATTTCTTGGGGAGCCAAAATGATTTGGTGTTCCTTTGCATCAGAGCAGAGAAGAAAGATGATAATCAGAAGTGAATATCTGCATGAGCACAAAATGTGAAAATCACACCCATACTGTAAAAGTTCTTGTGAAGATGGAGCATTGAAGAGGGTATTTTCAGCTATTTGAAGAACAGCTGATGTATCTTCTGTATCTGGAAAGGTATCATCTTGAGAGAGTTATKAATGGAGTGAACATCAACATTGGACTGCTTATGGTGCCAATTTACTTAAAGATTAGATGTCCTACAATATGGGACTACTTAATACCCTTTCTAAGGTKGTTCTAGAGCAAGTAGAAACACTTAATCTGCAGGAACTGTGAGCCTCATGGGAGTTTGCAGGGCCATAAAACGTGCATGGACTAAATAGTCAGATGCTAAARATATCTTAATTGGCATTGATTAGGATCATAACTAATAAGTATATTGCTCTTCAGAAAATTATACTTAATTTTAATTTTAATTTAAAAAATATTATATATTTTTTGTTGATGTGAGGGTGGAAATCCAAGCTGTCAAGGACTCTGCCTTAAATTTCAAATTGCCATGGTTTAGTGCCAGCTGTCAACTAAGTCACACACAKCCATTCACTCACTCCCCTCARTGGGATGAGGGAGAGAATCAGGGGAGTAAAAGACAAAGAACTCCTGGGCTGATTTAGAGACAATTCAAGACAGAAAGCAAAAGCTGCATACACAAGTAAAGCAAAACCAGGAATTAATGCACTGCTTCCCATGGGCAGGCAGGGGTTCAACCATTTTCAGGGGAGCAGGGCCCCATCATGTGTAACAGTGACTTGGAAAGACAAATACCATCACTCCAAATGTCTCCTCTCTTCCTCCTTTTTCCTCCCACTATATATACTGCACACGACATAAGGTATGGAATATGCTTTTGGTCAGTTGGGGTGAGTTGTCCCAGCYGTGTCCCCTCAGAACTTTTCAYGCACCCCTGGTYTTCTTGCTGGTGGGGTGCTGTGAAGAGCAGAAAAAGGGTTGATTYTRTGCAAGCCCTGCTCAGCAATAACAAAATCATCCCTGTCTTAGCAACACTGTTACRTAGCTCTGTTCTAGGTACTGAGAAGAAAATTAGCTCTATCCCAGAAGAAAAAAACAAACAGCACACAAACAGTTTCTTGATTTATACTCAYGGTTCATTCTCTTTAATAGCCACAAATAGAGATATTATAGTGGAGTCAATGTAAGTGAAGCATACTTGATAGATTTTCCCTGTAATAAATGACTATGTTTAAAATATTTCTATACACACACACAATCACCTATATGTATACTAAGGTTTTAATAAGGTAACTGGCCTTTTTAGAAGAATCGAAGAATCAAAATCTGTTTTAACAGKGGAAGGTATTAGATCCTCAAATCAGGCACAATACTTGAGTCAAGAAGCACAGTGATCTTGAATGAAAGACTGTATTTCAGAATTCTGTTATCCCATTTTACTCAATGTATTCATTACACATGTAGTATAGCTATAACCCATGGTAAGCACGGAATTTTATATTTTGTTACATACTATAAGGACATTCATACACACAACAAAGTGACATTCCATAATATTTATTGAAGCTAAAGCTATTTTTTTTTTCCTTTGGGTGATTGAAAAGGAACTACTTTTAACAGATGTTAACATACCTATTTATATTTTCACGTTCTCTTATCTAAATTTTTCTATCTATATTTTCACACCCTCTACACTTGACTTCCATCCTACACCAAAAATTTCTTTTCTTTATGGAGCCAAAATAAATTCTGATTTTGAGTTCATCAAAAGTCAGTTTTCCTTAGTACAGTCTAATCAAGGCCAATTGAGTTTTTCCTTTTAAACATTTTTTGCTCTTAATGTTGCTTCATCTCCTCCCTCCAAAAAAGCTTATTTTTACTTTCCAAAAACTTTCCCAGTGTTTTTYTTTAATCTTAACTAGCATTCTTATAAATAGACAATGTCACAGAGAATAGGGGAATACTGTTAAGCTCCCAGGGACAATCAAAACTGAAACTCCTTCTTGAATACCTTCTTTTTACTGTAAACTAGGTGGAGTAAGCATAGCTGAAAATTTTGCTACTGAGTCTAGTGAATTAAAGCAGGACACCCTATGTGATACCTAAGAGGAAAGCAATTAGCTCTTGTCTCTTCCTCAGCCTGCATGGGGGAAACACCTGGAAGCAATGTGACAGGTACTACTATGTGAGGAAGTGGCAGGCAGGTGGTGGGGATAGTTTTGGGTGCTCCTGGGATATTTTGTGTGTTACTGAACAGTGTTAGGGTAAGTTGTGGTTGAAACATGTTCTGTGTAATTGCCTCTAAAGTCTTGCATTGTGGGGCAGTTGGGCTGGTAGGGGAATTTGGGATCACTTGGTTTCTGTGTGACTGAGGCTTTGTTGAAAAGTTTCTTACTGGAGCACTGACTTGAAACAACCAAAACGGTATTACTGAGCAGTGTGATTGGAGTTGGTTTTGTTTGGTATGCTTGTGGGGAGCATAAAAAAGACTTCCTTGAGAATTTGATTCTTCAAGCTTTTGGTTGAAGTAGTCGAGCAAAGAATATTTACAAAGCCCTGTACTTAGTTCACAGTAGCTGGTTGTTTTCTTTGTGGCATGATTTCTATTGATATATTTTCCTATTACCCACAAGTTCTCTTTTGTGCTTTTATGCAATTATTACAGATTTAAAAATGGAGAAAAGGTTATAGGTGTGGGCCCCTGATAATTACTACAATTTCCATGGATAGGATATTTCAAAGGCTTATGTTTCTTGGTTTTAGTATTAGAAATATTGAATGTAGCAGTATGGACTTTAGATCTKTTCAGYCTTTTATTTTTTCACATAGGCTGAACCACACAGACCATCAGTCTTAAAGGATGCTACTGGTTAGTGCATAAGTTGTTTGATGTTTTGGAAAACAGTGTGTTAAAAAGCAACAACAGCAAAACAAACCCCAGACCAAAAAGCAAACAACTCCGTAACTTTYATTTCAATAAAGCAATGATCAAAACCCTAAGATGTAAGATAAGATATMTGTACTTCTAAAGAGCCTGTATGAATTTCCTGTCATGAATAATAATTCAACCAGATATTTTAAGTGTTTGATTAAATTTTATTGATCTCAAAAGTAAGCAAATGCTGAAATAGTTTGATGATTAAAGCTTTATTAAAAAAAAGAAAAAAGCTGTATAAATTAGCAGTTTGGCACTATTAATAGGATGTGATTATCCATATAGGCACTATTAATAGGATGTGATTATCCATATATGTATCTGTGAATAGCTTCTTGCATTTAAGGAGTATTCACTTAATGTCTTGGGCTTTTTCGGCTTAGTTCTGGGAAATGTTTTTATGTTAGCCTAGTGGATACTCTGGTAAAAAAATGTAGTCCCTTCTGAAAACTCAGGYTTCTGTTGTATGCCTGGCTTCAAACTTCACTGTGGCTCACAAAGAGAAACTAGTGTTCTAAAACTTTGGTGTGCTGAGTGAGAAATACATTGGGATGCTTTTAAGTTATTTCATGTTTATTTTTTCTCATGTGTCTTTGTGCCTGCAGTACCTACAAAAAACATATCAAACCCTGTAATATTTTGATATTTTTTTTTTACTTTTTGTGTTAAACAATATCCAAAATTGTAATATAAATAGAATATAGATGTGCTGTATTCTGATTTTTAGTACTTAATTTCAACTGATGAACAAAAATGCAACCATGTTACTATTTTCTCCTTTTTTATTGCTTCTCCTATTGCTCAATTGCTGAGTTCATAAACACACATCACATGTGCAACTCTTGTTAACCAATTTGTTACTTTTCTTGGTAATTCGTGTTGTACAGTTATGGACAGAACACAGTCCAGTTTCTGTTCCTAGTGACTTTACCAAACAATAGAAATCTGGAATGTTACTAGAAGAGAACAGGCCCTCTYGCAAGTGTATTAAATACAATTGATTAATTAATGACAGCCCAGTCCTGAAGTGTAAGAAGCTCTTGCTACATGAGGAAGAAGGGTGGTTGTAATAGGAGGCTCCCTTCTAAGGGGAGTGGAGRGCCTRATGTGCAGACTTGACCCARCTCAMAGGGAAGTCTGCTGTCTCCCAGGAYATCACTGGAAAATTCTCCAGTYTCTAGTAAGGCCCTCTGATTRCTATCTGTTATTGGCTGTTCAAACTGGCARCATTCAAACAACAAAGTCCAAGGGCTATCAAAAGATACTTCAGGGAGCTGGTAGAATTGGTAGAGGTACCAGGAACATGRGTTGTTATTTCCTCAATTCTTTCAGTAGAAACAAATAATGAAATAGGTTGGTGCACTGGGTCAATGTGTGGTTACAAGGTCGGTGTCAGAGAAAAAGTTCTGTTTCCTGACCACAGGATTTTCTACTCAATGCCTGGTCTACTGACACCTGACCTGATATGCCCTTCTCAGAAGGTAAAAAGAGTTCTAGCACAGGAGTAGTAGAGGTCATTGACAGAGCTTTAAACTAGTTTGCCGTGGGGGAAAGGGACAAACCTGGGTTGCTAGTGATGTGCAATGGGATGGTGCGCTAAAGCTTGAGGAAATTAGTGCTGATGAGATCCCTCAATATTTTTCAGGAGTTCTTGGCTACAAACCATGTTCCACACCTGAAATGTTTATATACTAATGCACACAGCAAGAGGAAGCTTAAGGCTTTGGCCAGTCCAAGATTTGACATCAYAGGTATAAGAGAAACCTGTGGGGATGAATCCCCTGATTGGAGTGCCCTGTTGGATGGTTACAGGCTCTTTAGGAGTGATAGACCGTGAGGAAGAAGCAGAGGGGGGTGGCATTTTGTCTAACACAGGGTTAGAATACAGGGAGCTCACAGCTGACACTGGCACAGTTGAGAGCCTCTAGGTAAGAATCAAGGGGCAAACAATAATGTGGGAGTCTACTAAAGAAGTCCTAGCTGTAACAATGACACTGATGAATTATTCTGTGAGGAACTAAGGGATGTTTCCAAGGTGATTGCCTTTGCCTTTATGGGGGACTTCAACTTGCCAGAAATCGACTAGGAGCATCACAGAGCTGGTTGTCCTAGGTTGCAATGTAAGGTGTGCCCAAAGTATGTATTCTATTACCATCTTCATGGGTTGTTGGARCCAGGTGGGGCAGTGTTTTCCCTGCCCCCTCCCTCAGGACTATCTGCTGTTAATGRCCCATCAATGCCCTGGTCARTGACTCACAGGTAACTCCCCTCGGGAGCCATCTCTGCTTAATGGGCAATCAAGGACCCATTGTGTGACTCMTAGAATGATATCAGCCCATTGTGAGATGCTCTGCCCAGTGGGGAGGAGCCAAGCATTCCCACCTGGATATAATCTGCAGTGTGGGGCAGCACAGRSACCRACTGGATTCCCAGAGGACAGGAGCTGCCAGATCTTTCTRYRGGATCACTGCTTCAACAAGACTGCTTWATTCRGAYTGCTACCACYACCCTAACGAACAGGGTGTCAGRTTGTATTCTGACTCTGCCAAGGGTCTTTTCGTTTGTTMCTTTTACTATTATTTTTAYTTTATAATTTTCCTATTAAATTGTATTTCTGACTTAGWCTCTCACTGGTTTTGCTTTCAAACCAGTACACTGGTGCAACCCAGGCCAGAAGATTCTTAAAAGACCTGGGTGACAACTTTATGGAAGAGTTCCTGAGGGGCTCAAAAGGATGCCCTCCMTGGTGTGCTGCTTGTTAACAGAGAAGCTCCTGAGAGCAAAACAATGCTCTCAGGTGCAAAGGATCTAAAATTATTGCTTTATTTGCTTCCGAACAATTGTTTAAACAGATATTATCAAATGTGACTGGGTTTTTTCCCATTGTTTTGGGAGGCATTCTATGCCTCGTCTGTCTTTTTTTGTCTTTCAGAAGTAACATTTTCTTTGTAAAGATGGATATTTAGCAGTAGTTTAAGAATTTCTTTGCTAGTGCCAAATAATTTTTTAAGATCTTATGCTACATCTTAGTTTTGTTACTGAATTTATGTTATCCTTGGAGTGTGTGATCCAATTATACAGTCAGCTGAACTTTGATACAGACAGCTAAATTAGCRTGTGATAAGAACGATGCTTTGGAATTGTTCATAAACAGATAAGTGTTTTGTTAGAGCTTTGCTGGAAGCCATTCCTGTTGATTAATACCTGTAAAAGAATAATCATAAAGGASTAATTAGGAAGAATAAGAGACATAATTTCATTAGCTATCCTAAATTTTCATCTTATTAACAAGCATCCCCACTATTTCTGTGTAAAAGAAAAAAGTCCAGAGAATAAGTACAGGTTTTATAGTGTGTAGYTGAACCTAGAAATATTGCTTTCAACAGGAGCAGGTCATACTTACAAATATTTTGTGAATGCRGAGGGAAGCAGACACACATAGTGAGTTGTTAATTATTAATTAATCTGGTCACCTGGCTGGCTAACCTACATTTTAGACAGCATCTATCAATCTTCATTTTCAATGGGCTTTGTGGCATTTCCTGCTGACTGACTTYTATGTTCAAGCCCTAACTCTTTCAGAGGGAGAGCCATTAAGGGCTTCTCCTGAGCATGTTGTAGTGCAATTCCAATACATGCTCCAACATTAATCTCCTGCACTTGCAGCTACCTGTAATGTTAAAGTTTAGACAATACATAATTTCTTGTCAGACTTAAAATACACAGTGCTTGGCTTATATTTCTAAAGAATTTAGGAGTTTAAAGGTTTTCTATTCCATTTCAGCTTTTCTATAACACCCCAGCCGTAGAAGGAAGTAACAGTTGTTATAGCTGTGCTTAAGGCTTTCAAATGATTTGATTTTTTCTTTGTTATTAAATTTTAGAGAAATACAAGAGGTGGGGGAGCAATTAATTTTCTTCTGTATTTCACCTGTAATCAAATTCTTTGGGATGGTTTTGATGCATAGCCTGCTGTGATAACTTGTAAGACTTCCAAAATAAGAGATTTTTAGATCATGCTGATGCTTATATATTTTCACTGTCCTAGCATCTAGTTAGATCAGCTGCATCCTTAATTACTGTTGTACTGTTTGATGKTGCATAATCAGAATATGATGCTGTTACAGCTACAGGCCTTTCATTATTGTTGSTGCTGAATGACTGCATTCAGTCTTCTGTATTCCACTCCAGGGAGTACAGCAGACATCCTTTCTACAGATTCTGAAGCCCCATTAAAAACACTTGAATTTTCCTTTCATTCAATGTGGGCTTTAACTGGTTGCATATATAAGTGATAAGCACTGCATCAAACAAATTTTATACAGCTTATGATCCATTAACATGAATATGAACATTTTTTAAAGAGTGTCTAGAATGTACTGGAAGTGCCAAAGTAATACTGATTTATTTTATTTTTTTTWATATATCTATCCTTATTTACCCTGCTCAGGATGAGAGGAGGCTAAGTACAGGAATGTGAGACATAAGAAAGAAGTTCTCTCTGGTTTTATTTAATCAGCAGTTTGAGTGAAGCTGCCAACCTTGTAGAAACCTTTGAGGCTAACTGAGCMATGTTAACAACAGGTATTCTATACACTTCTATCAAACTGGGATGTGCAGCCTAAGAGAAGGTTCAGACCTGTCTTTCTTGTTTCTGTCCAATTCTGTGATAGTCTGGATTTGGTTTGGGGATTAGACATCACTCTGCTTGTGAAGACTTTTTTCCCAAAAAAATATTAAAAATATAAATGTAGAAAGTGAAGCAACTTCATATTTTGGAGGTAGGAAAGAGAGTTGAATACCACTTCTTCTACCACTGGAGGCTTGTTCTTGGGTGCTTTCAGTAACTGCTGGAGCCTTTCAGGCCTGTTCTTTTTAGTTCCTCTGTCTAGTTACTTCATGCAGAGTTTTGTAAACTTCTGCTTATAATTGCCTGCACCCAATATACTCAAGCATTCAGTTCACATTCCTAATATCTGATAACCAAACTCATCAGCATGTCTATGGGGGAGGCCAAGATTCATGTTAAGAAAAAGAAAAAAAAAATCACTGGGAAATTCAAGAATGGTTCTAGAGGTTTCTTCTCCTCTGTTCACTGGGAACAACTTCACAAGTTGTAATACTCAAGTTACATTTTATGTGCTATCATCTTGCTTGTTTTGTAACAGAAGCAGTGTGGTGTCACTGGGGAGGYGTCATCCATTTGCTAGCTATTTCCATTTCCAAATCATTGACTGCATAGACCCATGAGATTTTTCTGTTTAAAAATAGCTGCGGTTGTTTTGAGGAATAACTTTTCTACTTTATTTCCGATTGTTTAATTAGTTTCTAAATCAAGATATTTGCCCCTTAGAAAGCCACCTAGCTTTTTTTTTGTCACAGCTGGTGACATAAAGCTAAATAATTTATATCCTTAARTGTAATTACAAAGAAATTAATACTCCTTTAGGAAACATCTAATTATATTATTTTTGAAAACTGAAGTTAATTAAGCCCATCATCATCTACTCCCTTTCCTTCCCCCTGCTCCCTCCATTTTGGGTGTGCTTGAAAAAATGTTCCTCTACTGGGTTAAAGGAGTTAGATTTTTTTTTTTCTCTTCTACCCTTTTTCCCCTTACTGGAGCCATGCTGGCTTGAGTCTATCAAGTTATATTTATCCAACTGTTCTGCCATCCTATCTTTAATTAGATTTTCTATCAGTTTTCTCAGTAATGGGACAAATCTCACCAGGCTGTGCATTTTAGATTCTTTTTTAGCAGCATTATTTAAAAATAGGTACTGCATTATTATTTTMTCCACTATTCATCAGCAATTAAAGTGTTTCTGTAAGGACATTCTGCAGATTTGTTTCAGCACTTTTTAAAATATTCTTTCGTTTGATGCTGAGATTTGTTCTCAACCTTTTCTTAAGTACAACCCAGTCTTTAATCCTCTTATTCTGTAAATAAAACTTGTTTGTCTGATGTCAAGTCACTGGTYTTAAACTAGTGATTTGAAGACTAACATGTGCATCTATAGGGGATTCTTCAGAAAAGGAGTGTTTATTGGCCAGCATCTACATTTCCAGTGGAAGGCTTAGCATTTTATTGTAGTAAAATGGTGAACCCAGAATTCAGTAAAGCCCATGACAATAACTGGTTTGAGCAATTTCTCACTTTTTCTGGTCTTTGCATTTTATATCTAATAGTGCATTTAGAGTTTCCATTTGGAAAACTAAATGTAGTCAAATAAAGATGAAATAGTAGGTCATTAACTGCAAGGCCAAAATTTTCACACTTGCATCCACACAGAGCAATGCGGATGATCTGATTTATTTAACTGTAGTCATATATAGCCTCAATCAAGTGTATAGTAGAAAAACTATTTTAAATTGGCTCACTTTTAATAAAATTTTATTTGAAAAATAACTTTTACAAATTAATCTTGAAACAATATTTTTATTTAAAAAAAAAAATGGGGAAGTGTTCTGGTAGAGTTAGTATTTCAGCCTGGTTTAAACTGAAGTTGTTCACATTGCTCTACCAAGAGTGTGTCTTCACTGCTGCTGATGTTGAAATTAACACCCGTGTATCATGTACAGACTTTTGCTGGAAATTAATGGCTTTTAACTTAATGTGTTTGTTTATGATACTTGATTTTCTACCAATCATATTTAGTCTAATTTKCCTATATAGAGCTAAACATATTAACATCATGTTAATATGCAGTATCTGGGTATTTGTGATAAAGAGGATTAGCTGTAAAGTCAAAAGAAATCGGAGGGAGATTACTTGGGTTTTTTACCTGCATATGGACCAAAAATCTTGAGTTTTAGGATTCCTAGCTAGTCTAAGTTATGATGATCAATCAGAATATCTATTCTGCCCATTGGTTCTGGAGGGAAGAAAATAATTATTTYGGATATTGGTAATGAAGACCTGAGTCTGAATATTCTGCTGTAAGTAGATAACTGGCTGACCACCAGATGCCTGCCCAGCTGCTCTCTCACTCCCCCTCTGGGAGAGACCCTTCCATGGAAGACTGTGGGTTTAAATGGAGGGAGGAATCCCTAATGAGTTTACTATCAAACAGATTTGACTGTGAGAGAAGTTGCATTGGCATTTTCAATAGATCTGAGTTGTAAGAAAGAAAGGAAAAAACCCCCTTTTTTCCCCCTACCCTTTCCTGGGCTGAACTTCACTCCAAGCTCTTTGATGCATTTTCAGGTGGCCCTGGTGCAGAGTGTGGGGGTTTGGGGTCAGTCCAAAACAGTTCTTCTGCCTCTCCTTGCTCTTCACAATTCTCCCTGTTTCAGCTGGGCACCTTCCAGGGACAACAAAGGGGCCTTCACTCCAATGCTCAGAGCTCTTCCTCCCTGTATCCCCTCAGGGTTTGGAGGTACAGTTCCCGGTCTCATTTGCTTTGGGTAAACTGAGTCATGTGTCTCAAAATGTTGGGGGGGTGGGTTTGGTAGGGAAGATAACATTTCCTCCTTTCAGATATTGGGTTATGTGATTTCGGGGCACTTTTGCTGTAGTGAAGGTGGAAGCAGTTGGACTCTTTACTTGCTTTCTGACATTACCTGTGTTGAGGACTGCACACAAATAAAAAGGAGGACTTGCGTTTCTGGACCTCGCTTCTGCCCCTTGGGAGTTTCTTTTAACCTTTTTTTTTGTTTTGGTCAGGTTGTTGTTTTGGTTTTTTTATGAACTGTTTCTCTGTTTCTAAAACAACTCACATTGCAATTATGCAGCTTTAAATTCAAGGTCTCTTCATTTCAAATAGTGTTTTTACTCTGTAGGTGATAAAACCTCTTTTCTTTCTTAAAAAAACACTTTAGGACTAAAGAGCTTGTATCAAATTGCAATTAGAGAAGTAAAAACCAAGATGTAGCTTAATGAGTAAATGAAGAGTTGGATAATGGTTGTCCCTTGTAAGAGGTTTTAATGTGGAAAATGCTCTTTATTCATCTGATGATTATAGAAGAAGAGCCGTAATCTGTGCCACTTTGATGCCCTGGCTAGGTAATTTACTGTATTTTACTTTCATGCTGTGAAACTGAATAGTCTCATTCTCTGCCCACACAGCAATCTGAAACATCTGGAGTCTGCTGTATTCAGAAGTTTTTTTTTTTTTTTTTTTAAGTGTTCATCCCAAATTTAGTGAATGGAGAGTGGGTGCTTTCTGCTGCTGATGCACAAACATACCGGGACTGCGGATGTGGTTAGGTATAGGATTATTGTAAGGTACATCTTGTAAGCACTTTGCTTTTCAGAGAATCTTTATACTTGTTTCTGAAAGCTGTTTTTTCCTAGGGAGKGWTCCAGCTTGGCCTGGCTGTCCCAAAATGAAAAGCAACACCCCCAACCACATGCTTATCTGCTGCCACAGTGAATGAGCATGCCTTTAAAGGCTCTGAAGTGTTGTGGTACYTCTTCAAATAGTAAAATAGTTGAGAGGTTAAGGCTGTAGACTCTCCCTTCCGAATCTAAGTGACAGACTTAGGCTAGGTGAAGCAGAAATCTGTGTGCTGTCAACCCCTTGTTTGTTATAGAGGGAAAGAGGCTTCTCACCTTTGCTTCACCAGTAAAGACTATCTTCTTAATATCTAATATAAACCTACTCTCAGTTTAAAATATTATCCTTTTTTCTATGCCATTGTAAGAAGTCCCTCTTCAGCTTTTTGTAGGCCCCTTGAGATACTGAAAGACCACAGAAAGGTCACGTCGAACTTCCTCTTCTCCAGGCTGAACAAACTCGGCTTTTCCAGTCTTTTTTCCTAGGAGAGGTCCYACAGCTGTCTTGCTGTAGACTTGCTCCAACAAGTGGAGCTTGTTGTGCTGGGGCTCCCAGACCTGGATTCAGCCCTGCAGGTGGGGTCTCACCAGAACAGAGCAGAGGGGCAGAATCCCCTCCCTCGCCCTGCTGGCCACACTGCTCTGGATGTAGCTCAGAACACACTTGGCTTCCTGTGCTGTTAGTGCACATGGCTGAGTTGTGTCCAGCCTCTCATCCACCAGCACCCCAAGGCCTTCTCATCAGGGTTACTCTGGATCTGTTCATCCCCCTGTGACTGCCTCAGGTGCAGCACCTTGCACTTGTTTGTGTTAAATTTCATTATGTTCCCGTGGGCCCACTTCTCAAGTTTGTCCATGTCCCTCTGGATGGCATCCCATCCTTCAGGTGTGTTTAACTGCACCAATCAGCTTGATGTTGAGTACAAAATTGTTGAGAATGTATTTCATCTTGGTTATGAATTAAATATATATTTCTCACATTATTTTCTAAATATTTTCCAGCTGCTTTGTTATTTCTAAGTTTTTGTGTCGTCCTATGTTATGATGTTATGACTCTTCTACTGCAGTGTAAGTGGTTACTTTGTGTGTATAGTACCATAGTCTTATAGCTGCTAATGGCTACTGTAGAATTCTTCTGATGGAGCCTATTAAAAGAAACCCCAAAACAACAACAACAAAAAAGCATGCACCAAAAAAACCCACCCAAACCTCCAAACCATCTCTATGCATAAGACTATCTGTTACCAGGATATCTGAAAACCTGTGAAGGACACTTCTATATTGTGATGACAAGATAAAGTTGACCTTTCCAAGACTGTTCATGTTGTTCATTAATGAAAGCCTAATTAGATGGCTATCATGCATGTCAAGTCAAATCAAGTGATCTGATGGTATTATTTATTTCATTATCACAACTGCTTCTACAATAGTATGTAGATGGTGGATTTGTTAAAACACTCCTTTAAAAAAAAAAAAAAGGAAAAGAAGAAAAGTCAAAGCAGAGATTTCACAAAGCTGGATTCAAATACCTGGGGTTCTACTGTGGTTTTTTGTGTTTTGGTTTTGTTTTTTTTTCTCCTTTGCTTTTGCCCTGTGTGCTTTAAAGAAAACAATGGCTGTGCAGAGTTTTGGTTGAAGAAGCAAAAGCTGTGTAATGAGATTACTGCAGCTATCACAGTGCAATTCCATTGTACTGCTGTGTCCATGTCCCACTTTTTCAATAAATCATAATAACCAGCTGACAATGCAAATATCGCAGCATGCTGTCTGGGAATTATTCTGATTAGTTTGTAACTTACAAAGGCTCCTCTCACTCTTGAGCAATGAGTTCTTCTCCCATAGTTGCTGTTTTTCCCTGATACTTTGTGTCATCAGAGATACTGAGATTGCAGCGGCCATAATTCTGGTTCAAAGGTGGTTGCAATAGATCGGATTTGTTATGTTTCAGGGCTTTGGGAAGTATGCTGTTAACACAGAAGTTTTTGGGGTTTTTTTGTTTGTTTTTTTTTTACCATCTTTTCTTGCAGGCTATCTATAACTAGGCTTTTAAATCCCTGCACAGAGCTTTGGTTTTAAATCTGGCACAAAAATAAAAGTATATATTAAACCACTGTAAGACAATACGTTCTGCATATGTTTATAAAATTTGTTGTTTTATAATGTTACAATCTCTCTGTAAAGGCAAAAGCAMTGCTAAATTTTAATCCTTACATTTTTTATTATTTTTTAAATTTTTGCTACAAAAATAACTAGATTCCTGCTCTAGAAAGTATAATTTTTTTTTTAACCTACAATTTTTTTTTTTTTGTCTCTAACTGCCATAATGATTTCTGTGTAATAAATCATGGTGGTCTTTTCTGGGAATTTATTCTACTGTGTGCTGAAAGCCTGTATTGTCTGATGTGATGAAAATACAAGACTTTGACTCCAACATAAAGTTTGGAAATATGTGCTAGGCTTGTGGAAAAAAATGAACAGAAAAAGATTTAAGTCTGCAAATATTTGCACTGATTTTTTTTTTTCTTTTTTTTTAATATGCTAAAGCTAAAGAATTACTATATATAAAGTCATCACAGCATTTTATAGGGTAACCACAGTGAAAGACCTACAAGTGTTTCTAGAATTGTTGTCCATTGTGGAAAACCTTAAGACAAAATAATCAGCTCTTGTTTGTTATGTGGTCATGCTAACTTTCTGATCTCCTTCTCTTCAGATGCTCAGTCTCATTATTGAAAACACACAAACATCAGTTTTTGCAAAATATTTTGTCCAGAGAATCACAGAATGTCTAGGTTGGAAGAGACCTTCAAGATCACAAACTTGTACCACTTGTAGTCTTGCATACATCACTAGTATTTTTTGAACATATTTTGGCTAGGAACCTAGCTTAAGCATCTAGACTTGATTTCTCACTCTGCTGTCCTGAGTAAGTAATCTAGCTTTCCTATAGCTCAATTTTCAAGTTCTGTTATAGACTATTATTTAATAGATATTCTTCCCATTGTGAGAGAATATACAGTATGACTGTGGAAATAAGTTTATGATGAATTCCAGGATGTTTAGGAAGTGTGGGATGGATCCAAATGGCTGAGGTGTATGTGAAAAGAAGTAGTTACACATCCCAGTATGGCAAATGAATTCAACCAAACAGCCTTGTCCCAGAGTATATTTGAAATGTTTGGAGAGTTATATTAGCTTCATATTAATTGTAGGACCCTTACAGCTTTAATAGAGTAGAGCTTGCTTTTGGGTGAAAACATAAACTCTACTCTTTTCAGAGGATTGTAGTATCACCTTCTGCTCATCATGAATGACATTTAAGCTTATAAGTATGCMCTTTGTAGGGGGAGGCAAATAACTATGGAGGTGAAATATGGAAAAACCTCTCMAATTCACTACATTGCAAGCCATAGAATCACAGAATAGTTTGGGTTGGAAGGGACCTTTAAAGATCATCTAGTCCAACTTCATTGGTGTAAGCAGGGACATTTTTAACTGGATGGGGTTTTTCAAAGCCCTGTCTGGTCTGACCATGAATATTTCCAGCAGTGGGGCACCTACCACTTCTCTGGACTATGTGTTTCAGTGTTTTACCAACCTCATTATATATAAAAAAAAAAAATTCTTCCTAATACTTACAGTGAATTTGTCTTCTTTTAAATTAAACCTTTATCCCATGTCCTCCCAGAGCAGGGCTGGCTAAAAAATCTGACCATAATGTTATTTTTCTTATGAAAGTGTACTTGGTTTTTAACATAAAAAAAGAATRATTATTGCTCCATTTGTTGGACCATAAATAAAAATCCCATTCCCRTGTAATTTTTTTTCTCCTGCTTTTCTCAAGATGCATTCCTGGCAACAAACAGATAAAATTATTAGAAAAATCTACAAAGAGCAACTGCTTCACTATCAAAATATAAAAAGAAATTCAGCAGAAAAAGCAATTTAATTGAGGGAGAACTAGWGGGAAAAGAACTGGAAAGAAGCCCCTATGCTTCAAGATTTCTCTGAAGGACTGAATATAAAAAAATGTAGTTTTTTTAGAAAGAGTCATGGGCACATCTGAGCATTTTAGATAAATGTTTTATTGGATGAATCCCATTCTAGTGGTATATGCTGGAAGCAGGGGTTATGGCTGAACAACAGCAAATGCCAAGATTCAGTTAAATATGTTTCAGAATGGCTGGGCTGGACTCTAATTACTGACTGTAAAAACAAATTGTCATGCCTGGTGGTGTGGTATAAACCCAGACAGCAGCTGAATACCATTTGCTCACCCCCTATCCTGGTGTGTGATGGGAGGGAGAATTGTAAGGGTCAAACTGAGAGCTTGTGGGGTGATACAAAGTCAGTTTAATAGGGAGAGAAAAAGCCATGCTGTCTTGACTCTGAYCAGGCCAGGGTTAATTTGTGTTGTAGTGATGAAGGAGCATGGCTAGGACACGGTAGTAATTTTGTACCAGTTCACATCATTTTCTGGGGATGGGAGAAGGGGCTCCCTTCTGGGTTGGGGTAGCACGGTGGTGATTGAGTGAGATTGATTGATTCTCCATAGTGAGAATTTTCATGTGGATTTCTTGCCTTTCTCTTGTACACTTTTGTTATTAATRTTGTTACTGTTAGTGTTCATTATCTTGTCTCATTACTGTTTCTAGTAAATTGTGCTTATCTCAACCCTTGAACTGTACCTTTTGTGCCTTCAATTCTCATCTCCAGCCTATTGCAGGGTAGGGGGAGGGTGAGTGGTGCATGGTTTCAGTGGGAGCACTAAACTCCAGAATACTGTTCCTAAACCATGTGTGCATATGAGCAAAAACAAGGAGTTCATCCCTTTTTCCCATGGACAGGCAACTGTACAGCCATGATGAGCAGAGCAGGGCTCCATCACATGCAGCAGTTACTTGGGAAGACAAATACTATCACTCTTCCCTTCTTCTCCCCTGCTTTATATGTCTAGCATGAAATATCTCTGATCAATTGGGATTAGCTGTCCTGGCTGTGTGCCCTCCTAACYCCTTATGGCACCCCCAGCCTCCTTGCTGCTGGTGTGAGAAACAGAAAAGGCCATGATGGTRTGTAGGCTCTGCTCAGCAGTAATGAAAACATCCCTGTTATCAACACTTTCCACCACAAAAACATATCCCCATACCAGMTACTCTGGAGAAAATTTTACTCTATCCTAGCCCAAACCAGTGTACCTGCTGGTACTGGAAGCAGCAAGATCAGGAACTTGTACCTTGAACACAGCAGAGTATCCAAGAGGCTCATGTATAGGCMGGCACCTGCTGCTCACTGTAACATCTTGTGCTACTTCTTTAAGGGCAATCCTTCATTCTAAAATAGCCCAATAAGTCAAGGAAACATAATGGGTTTTAATATGTAGATAGTTGTATTAGAAGACCTTTCATGCRTACAGGCATTATCTTATGAATCTATCAATGTTAATTAAAAAAAAAAATTCTTTATTGTTCATTCTTTTCTTATGCTTTATTGCTGGACTTATTGCAAATAATGTTCTAGTCAATGCTGGTATTGTATTTCATGTCTGGTTTGAGAGTCCCAGACATGGTCAATGGTCTGTGTCTCAAGGATTATACAGGTGTAATTCAGCCTTTATAKAACTTTGATCCACAGGACAAAACAAAGATATTTTTATGAATAAAATAAATTATGTACTTAAATTAATAATGATAATGTTTARCTTAAAATACTTTAATCAGAATTATTTGCTWCACAGTGTAGTTATGACTGCTAGTATAGTACTCTTATTTTTGAAACAATGATGTAAAAGCTAGCAAAATAATTGTTAGTGAGGGACTGATGTTACTCAGCCATAACAACTGTGGGGAAATCTTTCAGTCTCTAGGATAAACCTTGAGGTACACTCCTCTGAAGAGCAGGATCTCCATACAGACTCCTAGAAGGGATGTGTTARAAGTCCCCGTGTTCAAAGGTGGGGCTGGGCTTACAAAGTATAAAGTGATTGACTGTCTGTCATACTTTCTAGGCTGCTGTGTCAACTCAGCAGCTTTAGATAAGTTATCTGTACTATCACTTGTTGGTTCCTTTATCAGGGACTTTGCCTGCCACATCCTCACTAGTGCCAGATTATTTCAGGAAATGTTATTTTTCACATCCTCAAAATGTGTGTCTTTGGGATGAATGAATCAGGCAGATCTCAGCATTCTTCAAAAACAGTGTTACCCCCCATCTCCATCAGTCAATGATAACTTTTGCAAAGAAGGTAGTTTGAGCTGTTTTACCCCCACTGAGCAGAGCATTCTTCTGCATGTGAATATCTGTATCAATAAGCACAGAAATTCTTACACCTATATATATATTGTTCAATAGCTAAACAAGATCTATTCACAATTCTCTTTGTTTTGCATGGCAAAGAACTTCATGCTTTTAGTGTAGCTTATTCTTTGATTCACCARTGGAAAGTTTTATACTTTATTTGCTAAATATTATATAAATTGAAATATGCAGAATGATGCTTGAAAAGATCTAAATATTTTCACTTAGCTTGAAATAATTTTGGAGCTCATGTTGGATGAGTTGGAAGTAGCAACAGGTAACTAATTGATGGTGTTAGAACTAAAGTGAAATCAAGTCACAACTGACATCTCCATCTCTGTTACTGTAGTATGTGTACAGAGTAAAAGGTTGCATCTATTAAGTAGAACTTTTGGTTTTGATTCATGAAGAAAACATAAATTAAGGGTAGAGGRTCTTTCTTCTAAGCCCTTGCTCTTGAGTTACACACAGCTGTGCTTTCTCAAATGGGAACGTACACACACACAACTTAGGGAATAAAGTTAACATTGCATGTTATCTTGGTAAGGTTGTTCTATGCTGTTATGAAGAACCACATATGGACATGTTAAACTTAATTGGTACTTTGGAGCAGATTTGCTTTAATTCTGGACATGATATTAGGATAAATCCTTGACTTTGGCGTAGTATGGTTTCCTTTACTTGTTAGTCACATTAGGTTGGATTTCCTCTCAGAAATACTTTTGCAATCTAGAATATTGGATAGTAGAAATACTTCTTCAAGATGTTTGTGCTTTCAGATTTTTTTTTTTTTACCTAATAAAAGATTATTTGCTTTATATTAAATAATTGAAACATAATTTTACTACAAATTCCTGAAAACAGGTGTTTGTGTACTCTACTACTGCAAGTATTAATATGAGTGGGCTACTCTATTGTTAAAGAAATTATCTGTGGCCTACAATAGTTTAAAAAAGTGAATAAATTAAAATTAACTTATCATATTACCAGCTGAACTTACACCTCCAGTATGACATAYAGCAAATGGTGTTTTTCAGACAAGTTCTTCAAGGAACAATGACTGCGGTGTGTTCCTCCTGGTGGTGAGATCAAGTAATTTAAAAATTCTTAAACACAAGTGCTGTACAATGATATCCTCAAAATATTTTCCTTCTGATTTCTGGATTTGATGGACTTTGGCAGAACACCTAATTTCTATCATTACATTAATGTGTGTAGTAATCCTGGAGAGAGCAACTGAGCACTATCAGAACAAAATATTTCACACAAGATGCATCAGCCTGAGGTGAGGTGAAGGTTCTGCAGCTCCATATCCCCAGGCTCAGCTGGGAGCAAGGCTGAAGATATATTCCTAGAGGCACACATGCACACACAGGGCTCACATTACATATCCATGGCCAGCCACACACATATGCACCTGCCTTAGAGCCTTCTCACCTACAAAAGAAGTAAAAAATAGTTTAACAAGTAGATAGGATGGGCTGTGCTGGTYAGATACAGGGCATGGGCAGATGAGTGTACTGACCAGCCACTGTTTATGGGTGACCTGGCCTTCTCCTTATCCTTCTATTTTCCTACTCTTGTTACTTTCCAAATAGGCTAAACTTCTGGCTTTTTCTATTTTTGGTTCCTCCTCTAAACATCCTATTTTAAGTACTGTGACCTAGGATTGCTATTCCTTTGAGTCCTACAGCATGTCTCCTGGAAAGCAACCCTTCTAATCTAGAAAAGGAGGTCCAGATTGCTCCTGATTGACTTCTTGTGATGGGTTTCACACCGATGAGGCTGAGGCTGTGCTGGGACAATCCTGAGAGGGGCCAGGATAGGTTGTTTGTTGCTTTGTAGTCCTTGAGTTGGGTTCCCACCAGCATTTGTGCMTCCCTGTGCTCCTCGGAGTTTGTGGAGATGGGCCTGTGATGGGCAGATGCCTCCTGGGATGAGTCTGAGTGCTGCTGAGTGCTCCCATTCCTGCCATCSTGTCTCTGAGCTCCTTTGTGGTTCTAGGGATAAGCTYTATCACACAACATAGCAGTAATGATTACAGCATAATGCCTTATGAAYARCAGGCTGAGCTTGCTAGGYAGTTATAATGGARAATTACTGTTGTACAAGTTGCAATGTATGCAAGTCTCCAGAGAGGAAGATGTTCCTAATTAAAATAATTGTAAGTTAGATTATTTTGCTGAGAATATTATGTTGTTTRCCTTTGTCTTGTCCTTAAAATACTCTTCCTAACTGATCCTTTTGACTTGTGTTTTTAATGATTTTTTCTTCAGAATACTCAAACTGTAGATTGCCTTTCACGAATGTGTTTCTAAAAGGGGAATTAAATTTACTTTGTTCTCTTTACTCTTCCATAGCTACCTGTCTTGTTAGTTATTTACAAAGTCATGCTGTGTTCTACTGATTGTTGARTTATTCTGGCATGACAGTATAGTTTCATGTAGAAGTTTTGCCTGGGATAAAGTCACCAGGAGAACAAGTTTAGACAGCACTGTGATTCAGAGCTTACAAAGGATCAGTCTCCAGTGCATAAAACTGCCTGTCACTGTTAGAGCAAGATGAAGCCGAATGGGMCATGAGAGAGAGGGATAAGTGCTCTTTATCAGTGAATTGAGACCTTTCTGAAAGGTGTTAACCAACTGGGAACACACAGCATGAGGACATATGCCCTGCAGATGTAACTCTGCTGTCTGTGTTTTGTTTGATGTCTTAAATCAGTGACAGGGTAATAGTCAATGGAAAAGATCAAAATTTGTTCAATGCCCTTTTGGCTAATGTACTATTAAAAAAAAAAAAAAAAAAAAAAAAGAGCTTCCAGACTTAGAGAAGCTAAAACAGTCAGCTGGTGTGCTCTCATAGGATTTTAACTGTAGTCATTGAATTGAGTTCACATCTTCTCTTCTCTATTTGAGATGGGCATAAGAATTTATCTCCCAGATGGTGAGTGTTTGCTTCTCTGTCAAGCTTCTCTGTCTTCCTGCAAGGAAGCACATAATTTTATAAGCAGGTATAAGTTTAAGACAAAGGAAGGACTCRGAAGTGCTTACAGGAAGGCCTTTATGAGTTGAGCTTGACTATTTATATTTAGCTGGTTATTGGAATGTAGAGATGTGAAGTTTTCACTGGTGGATGCGAGTGTCTGAAATATGTATTTAAGTAGGTTTGGGTATGTGTGCAACTGCCTTTTCTCAAACTCTGTCTTATCACTGGTGTGAGAAGCCATGGTGAATATCTTGATGAAAACCAGCCTGTAACTGGAGTTACAGTTCTCCTCTTCTATGAGGTATTCTGGAGTTTTTAGAGGGAGGCGGAAGAGTTGTTAAAGTAGCTAATTCTTATCTTATTTAAATCTCCACAGATGATAAATATTTAGTRCTTCTTAATGTTTATTATAGAATCATGCCAACAAAAAGTTGGAGTCGGTGTAATTTTAACATTCATATATTCTGGTCGCTTCTTATTAATGGGCTTCTTTCTAACTGTCTTGCAACAATCCATCAGCAAACAAGGATGAGAGGTAGTGATGGGTGTTGMAGATTGAGAATGTGAACAAAGAGCTCAATGTTCAGAACAAGGGATTTTTATGTAAATGTATCTCATTCAGGCTTAACTGACTGAAAATTAGCCATTATTCCAGCTTCTTTATAGGTTGACTTTTTAGCATTTTATCTTATAAATGGGCAATCTGTGACTACCCATAGGGCATACACGCAGMTATTTTTCTTTAACTTGATGATTATGTTGGTGCTGTCTTCTTTCTCAAAAGTTGTCAGACTGTTTTTCGAAGTTATGTTTAATTATCAGAGTTTATCTTCACCAAAGTCTATTTCAGTGTTGGGTTAAAATGCTCTTTCTATGTGACTACAGAACCTGTCTGCCCAATAGGAAACATTTCTAGATTTGAGTGAGTTACTGATCTAAAAAGAGGTCTGACAGTTTTGCTGTGTATTTGACATAATAGATGTATCAATGGCTACAGATGCAACTGCAATTAGCAGTTTCATATGCAGATCCAAAGTTTTCAGAATCTCTGCTTATAAGACAGCAGTGCTGCCATCTTGCACATGTTAAAGGAGTAAGAATAAATTCAGTCTTTGAAAACATCAGTTAGAAGGGCTGGAATGGTGCCTTCTGAACATATTCCAGCCACTAGTGGTTTTAGGAAAACTGGGAGTTGTAAAATTGTTATRATATTTAATTTTACAAAGAACATTATAATAATATTTGTGGTTTTTTAGAATTTTCTGTAAAATATTTAAATCAAATCCTACTTTCTACAACTTAGTATCACAGCCCTTCACAATACCTTCCATTTTTTCCTTCTGATATCTCATTAAATACTTGAAAAAGTTTTCAGAGACCCACTTGATGATATCCCACCTCTAATGAAAAAAGTACTCTGTAAGTGGAGGTGTCTTGAAGAGATCTCAAAAGGTCATATTGTCATTATCCCTGCTTAATTGAATCAGGAGATGAGTTGTGTTTGGATATTGAAACAACCACTTGCAGCACACATGTATTTTCTGTTGAAATCTTGGATTAACTATGCACTGTAAGATGCAAAGTCCAATAATTAGTGTTAATAAACTTCAAAGACAGCAGCATGGGAAAGCATGTAGTACAAATGTAATTACAAGCTATTATGATAGTTTACAAAATTATGTATCTGCTTTACGTTGCTTTCTGCTTTGATTTTTTTTGTAGAGGTTATAACAAATAAAATGGTCTCCAGAGAGTTTCTCTTGCTGCTGAGAAAGCACATCTCATACTTAGCATGCAGCTTTCTAATTCTCCATTTTTTCCCTTCCCTTGGGTATGAGCTTTTATCCTGTAAAAATGGGGGTTTARCATTCTGAGTCTTAAATGTTGAAACAGTTCTGCCTATTACCTATTTTCYCCATTGTATTTTATGCACCAAGTGGCTTGTAACTCAGCATGGCTTRTGTTTCCAGCACTAGCTGGATTCCAGCATGTTCAGAAATAAGCTGTTCTCTGACTGTGAGGGACAGCTGCAGTTGTGCCTCTCTTTGCTACTTACAATGAATGCGGGGAAAACAGAAATATTCTTGCCTTCCCTGAGGTAAACAAAATGACTGGCAAAGGAATGGTGTGTTTTAATATGAAGCAATCATACAAGGCAGACCTCCCCATTTAATAAGATTCACATTATCAGCCCATGGAAATAATTCTTGCATTAAATTGAAGTATGCAAAAATACACAAGTCTTCAGTGCTAAGGAATGTACAGGATTGGACAGGACCATCTATTGTGATATCCAGCTTTTCATTGCTGTAATTTYACATATACAAATTCCCCTAAAATTACTATTCATGTATTCTGTTCAAAAACTTATTTATTCCAAAACATGAATTAGGTATTCTGTTCCCCTGTGTAATTATTTAATATTTTTCACAGAGAAATAATAGTTAGAGTTTGTTTTGGTGTTTTTGTTGATGGTTTGGTTTTGTTTGTTTGCTTTTTAAAAATTTTTGGCATAGCATATCCACTTAGACTTGGCTGATTTAGTTTTATTTCATTTTTGCYAAAAGAACAATTCCATGATGTGGTAAGATACAGCTGGTCATGCTCTCAGATATGTTGATGAATGGCAAATGATATTCAGATTTAGGACAAGGCTGKTTTTTTCTCTTAACCATTATATATCACATGTCAGAATGGCGTAGCCCATCTAGGACTTTACTAATATATTTTTTTAAATATTTTTTTTCTTTTTTGTCTATGGGAAACCAGAATCCCATCTCACAAGGCTTTTCTGACTAATACATTATGGGTATATTATGTGGTTATGGATGTGCCCATCTCATTCTCTAGCTGTGGAATAAAAATGCTATCACCAGAAATAGAAGGAGGTCAGGAAATAGAGTAAACTATATTCTACAGAAATATTGTTGAGAGCTGAATAAACAAAAAGGAGTTTAAACTATGCTCCATGTAAGTTATCAGGAGACTAAATTAGTGGATTACAAAATGTATCTTTATAATTTGAGCACATGTACGTTGTGAACAATGAGTCTTTTCACCTATTTCTTTCKATGACCTTCTCAGCAGCATAAAATCTTTCTGAATTAAATTATGTTAATGATAATTTAATTTTTTTTAATATTATTTGGAAAAGTAGATAACCTAATCAGGTTACAAGRTCAATTGGCAAGCAACAGAAACTTATTGGCTGAGAAGATTGGTGTTAAAGTGGCACAAAGTACACACATACGCAAGTTCTAACGGCCTTGATTTGGATTTAAAAACCAGGCAAGCATATTAAACAACATGAAAGTTGTTCAAATGAGGATTTCTTGTGTATAGTTCATTCTGAAACATTATCCCATTTCAAGGCTGTGGATGATACCAGCTTGAGAAATGTAATTTTTGTTTGGGCTAAAAGTGATAAATGTTTTTACTGCTGTTCAGGAAGCAATGTTTTTCCTAAGAACTCTTAAAAACACAATGATTTTAACTTTAGTGATCTCAGCCTTGCTGGAGACTTAAGCAGCTATTTCTTTTTTATGTAGTTTTTCTTTAACAATTTCAAAACATTCTCAGTAAAACCTTGATTTTGGGAAGTGTATTGATAGTGTTGACTGTCCAGTTCCTAAGTGACTATTTGTCCAACAGCATCCAGGAGGTACCAAGAATAGTCAATAAGTCTAATAATAGGCAGCTGGAATTTTTTTCAAATGAAACTCTAGCATAAATTAATGTTCTCATTCATTTAATGAATCTGTTCTTAATGGTGAGTTTCAAATTTCATCATCATTGTGTTAGCACATTGTAATGGTCTGGTTTCTCTTTCCCTGTATTGCACTTAACAATACTTTTAAAAAAAAACCCTGAATTTTCCAGAAAATTGTTACCAAACTCCTGGGAACCATTACTGAGTCAATGAATTAGTCCAAGAAACAAGTTGATATGACATGCCTCAAGAAACACACCTTAAAGCAGTGTGTTTGTAAGATTGCTTATAATGCATACATTCTTATAATGCTTTTACTARAAAAAGATAATGTAAACATTATTTTCTATTTTGCTGGTAAGATATCTGCTTTCTTAAATACCAAATCGGAAAGGAAAAGTTTTTTGGAAAGATGTGGTTTGTATTCTTTTTGGTTTTTTTCCCTCTTGATTTCTGTGTTTCCATTCAACAGTCTGTGGTCTGTAAACATAATGAAARGCAAACAAATGAAACAAGTGCATGACAGGAACAGAAACAACCCTACCTGGAAAACAAAAATTCRTAAACTGTTAGGAGTTCAAACTTTTTTTTCCTGTTTTCCATAAATATACTGYAACAGTGCATTTAGAAAACAACCCTGAGTTTCCAAGATTAAGGTATACCTAGAATAACAATTATAATATGTAATTTTTAAAAAGCTGTTGCTGGTCAAARGGAAAGAAATATGTCATAATGAAGTACATATTCCAAGCATACATGATAAACTATGTGAGGTGAGAAGAGTGTGTTTCATGGAAATTCGTGAGAATTATGAGCACAAAAAGTAGTGGATGCATACACAAAAAAAGCATAAAACTAAATTCAAGATGGTACAAAGCTGAGCCTTAGGCTAATAAAGTGAATACATCTTTTTCAAGAAAGTAGAATTTCCTTTGCACTTTCTTACTGCTTGATGTACCTAAGACCTAATTTTTTTCTAGTTTTTCCTTTGAAATATGTTGGAGGTTTTCTTGTTTGTTTAGTGTTTTATTCTTTGTTTTTATTTCTTTTTTTTGGGGGGGCAGGTTTTTTTTGTGGTGTGTGTTTTATAGTCACTACTGAGACTGGATAGATGAATCTGACTTCTTGACAAATTAGTGCTTCTCACAAATTCATTTTCGCATTTCACTGCTGTTATTTCATGACATCTCTGTCTACTCTAGTATGAGGATGAGTTGGTAGCTGTAGGGAGACTTACTGTCAGCTGCCTTCTTGACATATGACTTACTCCTAAATTTTTATTTTTTTTTTTACTATAAATGAGAATAAGGTAATATTTTTCTCAATTTCACCCCTGTAACAGAACATGGAAGAAATCAAATTTGGTCTTTCTTATATTGGTAGACTTAGATAAGTCTGGCATTGATGCCTTGTGGTACAGAAAAATCTTGTGCTTTAAAATGAAATAATATGATGTTGATGTCTTTTGCCCAATAATAATGATCCCTCTTATCAGTGAACCATGCATAGTTAAACAACTTTACTTATTCTGTGTCTTTCTTACAGACCTTCCCTGTAATAATGACTTTTTCCCCCAGTCACCTTCTGGGATTGGCTTATTTCATCTGAGAACTCCTGTAGCACATAACTTCATGCTTCACAAGCAGGRTTCCAAACCTTGTTTGCCTGCTGAGGAGGTCCCTCTTTTGTTATTGATAAGGTTGCCTGTTTGAAATTACAACTCAACAAATGGATTCCATTCTCATACCTGCTCATGGGCTAATTCCATGCAGAATGAAATTTTTTAGTTTTTTTTTCTTCTTCTTTTTCCGGGAGTCTAAAGGGAGCTAGATAATTTATTCTGGTATTGTAGTTGTCCTAATATCTGTTCTGTTGAACTCCAGTCTGTAAAATTGCCTGTAACTTCTCACAGCTCCAGAGCTGAAAATGAACACCAAATTAGTATTGATGCTKTATTAGAATGCTCAAATTAGTTTTAATTTTAAGTGGTTATGTATGTGTCYTAGTATCACAGCATACTCTGAAATTTGAAATGGAATAGACATCAAAAATGAAGATTGAATTGTTAGTGTAAATTGAACTTGTTTTCATTTTTAAAATTAATTGACTCASTATCCTGATTATAACTAATTGACTYRGTATTCTAGGCCTGAACTTCATGCCTGAGTATCACCCCTCTTTATATGAACTTAATTAACCAGCTTGCTTTGATGACAGTACTGTAAACAGCCTGATAAAGTGACTGGTGGTTCAACAAATGAATCCCCTTCAATAATGGAGAAACAGTGTGTCTATATTACTATATTATTTTATCCTGTTGTTGGTGGGAATAAACTTGAATACATGCAAGTGGGAAAAACCATGAAAGATAATTAAGCCTATAGTAAAAACATAGTATGTAATTGTGTGTTTGTATCCCTTGCAAAATAGGTCCTGGTGAGTCATTCATAACTATTCAGATGGATGCATTTCAAACACTAGCAGGTTTGTGTCTGCATGCATGTAGATTTAAAGGAAAGGATTAAACTAAAAGAAAAATCAGCAAAATCCCTTAGTGTTTTAACAGCACTGCACTGGGARTCAGTTTGAGATTCCAGTCACAAGTTCTGTTTTTTAAGTTTTTCTTTTAGTTTTTGCGGTTCTTGGACAGAGGCAGTTTGCAACAGGAGACCGTTGCCTGCTATGAGTTTTCAGATTAGCTTCAAGACAACAACAAAATCAAAGGCTCTATTTCTGTCAAAAATACATGTGTATAATTCTGCATTACAATTATATATAATTGGGTTCAAAGGGGCCTTGGGAGGTCCCCTAGTCTTACTTCTTGCTCAAAGCAGGATCAACACAGAGCCGAGACAAGGTCTTAAAATTATCTGCAACAATGTAAACTGCACAACCTCTTTGGAGATCTTGTTCCACTGCCTAATTATCTCCACAGTGATTTCTCTGTTCCCCGCCACAAGTCCTCTCCATCTTACATCAAATTGCAATCTGTGTTTTTTTGTTCATGTTCATTGTGTCTCATTTTCCAGCTCAGTGCAAAGAGCTCCTTCCCAAAGGGCAAGAGCTTGGCTTAGCCCTCCCTCGCTGAACTTGACTCAGTTATTCAACACTGCTTTGTACTGAGGGTCCAAAACTGGACACAGTATTCTAAATATTGTCTCAGTAGCACTGAGTAGGAGAGACTAATCCTCCCTTCAGCCTCCTGGCTGTGCTCCTGTTAGCACAGGCCAGGATGCTGCTGGCATTCCTTGCRGCCAGGACACACTGCTAATTCAGCTGAAATATAAACATACTTCCCTGCTTGTTTCTTGGGAGTATAAAGTTTGCCATGCAAGGTTGAAATTGTTTCTTTGGAATTCACCTGAGTGWAATATTTCAAATGAAAGTAGGAAGAGTCATGAACTTCTAAATTGGAGCACAATAAATTCTCTGTTCAATTTGCTGCCTGATGCATGGGTGTTCTGACTAATCTGGACATTGTTCTAAAAATAAAAAAGCTCTTTTTGGCTATATGAGTATAAACATTGACTTTCACTGTTCCTTTACCAAGGACAAAATGATAGTGGCTTGCATAAACTGAATATTTAAGGTTTTTTTTGATGACTACCAAAAAATACACTTCATATTTCTTTCTTCCACAGGTATTAAATACAGTCAAAATATATCCTGAGGTTTTTTGTTTTTTTTTTCATTAAAGAAAAAAAATGTTACTCAGGCAAATATCTAATTATTTTTGTTGAATTATATCTTTAAGTCATATGATGCATCTRTTTTTGAAGTTATATTCATATTTGGAAATAGTTATTTATTTCAAATTGCTTCAARCTGATGGAAAGGTCCTCTAAGATTTAATCAAATTCTTTGCTCTAGGAATCTGACAGAAAAGTAGTTTATTCCTGAATTTTTTTTATTGCTTTACTATAGAGTATAAAACAATCYTCTTCAGTAATTTTCTGTAGAATATGCTAAAAATAAAGTTCTATTTAAAGACCTTTTTCATAATAGATAAAATCAACWGGAAAGCTCTTTATGCTACTTTTCAGGCTGTTTGTTTCTTTTCAGCTTAGTACTAGTAATACATTTCATCTGTTACCACAAAAGAAACTCAGCCAAAGGCAGAAATAACATGAAGAATTTTATATATTGTTTTGTGACTTTTGTCTTATCAGCTCAGCCAACATAGTTATCATGTCAGTTGAATTTATCTCTTGAAATATCTTGAGCCCAAAGCAAGAAGTACAATTATTATGAGGAATTTACAAGTTGTTATCTTTGAAATTAAAAGGGCATTTTATTATTCTAACAATTAGCTAAAGAATAAAATGTTATATGCATGTCAACTGTTTAATCTGAATTGCAGTTTGCTAGTAGATGTTGAGCCAAATATTCAGTTCATGAATTTCAGTCATAGCTGGAAGAAAAGACACTAAATCTACTTCTGAAAGTTTCTCATTTTGCATTTTTCTTCATAAATCTCTACATTTATATTGACTTCTTTTGACAGTTGCACTTACATTAACACATCTCATTCTTAGTAATTATATTAATTTTGACCTTCTTATGATTCTTGTCTCTTCCTCACCAGTAATTTTAAATCATTAAGTGGTGGAAAAATTACTTGCGGAATTGTTATCCTCTATCAAGAAGCGAACTGGTTTGTACATAACTATGCTTAAGGGATAAATCTTGTCTACCTTGGACTTCTGAAAAAACTCATTGACAACAGATGATTASCTTGCCTCTTTAACTTCTACTTCTTCCTTTTTTCCTTTTCATCTAAATGAGATGGTTTTGTTAGAATTGGAGAGAGAAATAAATAAGATATTTAACCCTACATTAACTATTCTAATACTTTGTCTTTCATAGAGGCTTAATTTGGAATCCTCTCTCATTTTACTCTAGTTGGTCTGAAACTTCAGAAACTTGGTTTCAAGGGAAAGGCAGAAAAAAGGCAGTATTATTTTTCATCTGTATTTTACCATCTATGTACAGCCTTTTATTTTGTAGAATCTTAGCCCCGTGATCTGCTTGTGTTTTTTTCTGTCACTCTGTCAAAGCTTTKGCACTTCAGGCTTGGTTTCTTCCAGTATATCTGTCTACCTTCATCTGTTKTAAAGAAGCAAATAGAGAAACTGCAAGAGGAACTTGTGATAAAACATAAAATAAGCGGTCAAATTTCTCTGTGTAATCATGGTCTTATATAAAGGATTCTCTTCCCTTTGCCTTTGGTTATTGCTCACACGAAACAATCCTGAAATACTCTGCAACTTCTATAAAGATGCAAATAGTAATTAGCTACTCTAATCTGTAACGCAAAAAAACCCACCTAAGTATATAGAGCATACTGATAATCTTCAAGCTCAAGTTGATGGAGGGGGAAACAATTCAAAAGTATGGAACCGATTAAGGAATATTATTTTTGGAACAAAGTTCAGATAGTATCGAGGCTTTAGAAACTTCAGCTTTGCATTTTAAAACTTTTTTTTAGTGTTGAGGGTTGTTGATTGGTTTTTGCTTTTGTTTGTTTTTTTTCTTTCAGCAATAGTCAGAAATATTTTTTTTTGTTGGTAAGCTTATGTTTTTGTTTATAAGAGACTCTTCCTACTGGTAGTTGTGCTGATCATGTTTCCTTGCAACTCAGTGTGAGTTTTTAACCTAACCAGTTGGGTGTCATTCATAGTTCTTATGGTCTCTAATTAAATTAAAAAAAAAAAAAAATCAACACCTGATAACTGCCTCAGGGAGTCTATTTGTCAAGCACATAAGGTGGTTTTACGTGACTCTAAAACACTTCTCACCGTAGTTCCAATACAGCCAGATTCTAATTTGGAAAATTTCCCAAGGCCARGAATGATGTCTAATGATGGCATTGCAATTAGAAAAAACAAGGCAGTGTTACAGCAGTTGCTCATACTCACGTTATTTCCATCACTTGACTAATTCAATTTTTGTTTAACTAGTCTCCTCCTTTGTCTGCAGCTGTATGTGTTTTCTACTGATAATCTTATGCTGCATATGTTTCTGTGACATGTTCCCTTGTCAAAGTCTGGTTTGTATTTGGCCTAGTGCTRGCTGCTATTGCTAAGGCCCAGTTGTGCTCTGCTGTCCCTGACAGCTGACMGAAATGATGGAGAAATTGATGTGCAGTGTTGATGCCTGTCCCCATGGAGTCTGTGAGCCATGCTGCAACACTCKGACCACTCTATCTTTGCTGGAGGTGTGATAACTACTGAGTGGGCAAGATATTTTCTTTGTCTAGTATTAAACTACCAAAATAACCCATTGGTATGAATACATGGCAGAGTTTTAAAGTAAGTTTCATGAGTGTTGAGTTGAAATCCAAAAAATATCTGGATGGTATGACTCAAGAAGCTGTTAATATTAGATTATTTCATGTGTTTTGGACTTAAGGACACTACAGTATTTTCACTTGCTTTAACTTCTGAGGTAAGAAAAATTTTTGAAAATCATGTGAATTAAAACAAAAATCATTTGGCAAAAGATCTTAGCATGCTTTTGGCTTTGCAATTAAATTGTTCTCTTAATTTAACAATTTTAATATCTCTTAATTAATACAGTTGAAGGCTGATGTGGGAAACTTTATGCAGTGAATAAAATTAGAAGGATTTTTCAGAATATTTACTTGCTTATGTAGGCAATATTACAAACTGAACTATGAAGGTCACAGATCAAGACATGGAATTCTATCATCTGCAAAAGTCATAGGAAATAAAGAGGTTCATAGAACAATGAARAAGTCAGTTTAAGTTATGTAATTACTGTCAAACTGCAAATAATTATGCAGAGACAAAAACATTGCTTCATGAAGTGTAACAGTGAGAATAAGTAATATTTCATCATTACAATAATAATAGGTAAAACCGTGTKGAATTTCCTGTTTATGARGTAATTGACTAGCAGTAAACATGGAACAAACTGATAACTGCTGGAATGATCACAAACAAATAGAAAATAATTATGCCTTTTGTAGACAGAATTAAAATTCTTGTTCCTGYATCATAATAGGAATTAAGGTTAATYTATATGTAGAAAAGAAATTCTGATAATTTGCATGATATCGCCATGCCTGGTTTATCCAGCTACAGGTGCTGATAATATGCACAAGAACCTTACTAAAAATAATGTCTTTGCACTTGTATTAAAATGTGCACATATACCAAAGATTGTATATGCTTGTTTCAAGATGTGCACTAGGTAAAAGGAAATGCCACATGCTTCATCTTGAAAGGGAAAATCACATTCCATGACATTTCCAGTGTGTGCCTACATGCTTCATGACAACCTTGTAAAATTGTTTWGAAATATACAGCTCAAAACCAGAATTTTATTACATAGTTACAAATATGAAGAAAACAAATTCTGCCATGTCATGCCATTTAAAAAGATTGCTTTAGAGTGAGTGGGTTTTTTCAGATGCATTAGTGAGGAAAATGCTGCTGAGAAAGTTGTATAAATGTACTTGCAGGCTTGACAGAAATCAGGCAAGAAGTACCAGCCTGTCTTCCAAATCTTGGGATCAGTGTTCATCCAATACTTTTTTTTTTTCATGTTATGAAGAGCAGACTGGTTTTTTCTTTGTTTTTAAGGGTTGTTTTTTTTTCCTGTTTTATTTTACTGACTATACCAGCCTTTTCTTATGGATGTCTTCCAAGCAATACAGGTGTATTTTTATTCAAAACAGCCAGTGAACACCAGTTCAAAAGCATCACCTTGGTTTCCTTTATTTTCTTATCATAGGAAGTAGCTTTAGTAAGCAATTTTCTGCTGTATGGAAACCAGAAAGTTTTTGGGTTTTTTTGATAGTTCTCAAGAAGGACCCAACAGGTGATTACAGAGATAYTGTGATAGAGTGACTATATGCATATAATAAGTGTGTAAAAAACCTGCTTGATATGCTGGTATTTGTACCCTGAACCTGGTCTGTTATTCTCAGTCAGGCTTATAATGCAAAAAGAGCTCAGTAAATTAMATCACTTCTCCTCACAGATCCAATATTGTAAAGCCTATCCAAAGCCTGTCTTAGCATACATTAGGCAWGATACCTAATATTCCTATGGTGTGTTACTATAACTGCAATGTATTAAAGTCAATGTCTGACACATTTTTGAGCATGTTACTATGGATAAMAATTTTCAACATTCATTTATTATAACTTTTTTTTCCTAATAAGTACTTTTCCATATTTTCCATGTTAGCTTCAATAGAAATGATTGAAAACATAACCGGTCATCAAAAATCTGAGTTGTTTATAGAACCCATCAGTTCTCTGATTAATAAAAAAAAAAATCCATCTTGATACATTTAGCATATAAATGTATTTAAATATGTGCATAATATATATCTAGCAGTTCAGAGTATTTGGCTGTACCACAGAGCTATACAATTTGAACAGGGTGTCACAAGCTTGATTGACTGGAACCAGCTCTGTTCTTGTTGTGTGTGGTGGCAAAAGRATGTGAAAGATGTGTTTGCACTGACAGCAAGACAGAGCTCTGGTTGTCACAATACTCAAGCACTTTTGTTGGTTGCTGTAGTGGTACTGGCATTTTAATGTTTTTGGAATATTGCTGAATAATTGGAGCCTGAATAACTAATGCAAAAAAGATTTTTTTGCACATCRGCTTTCCTAACTGTGTTTTTAAATGTGCACACACATTTATTGATAGATATTTCTTGAATTTAAAATACTAGATGTGTATCATTGTGCTAGCTGGCATTGCAGACACCTGACCATTGCAAGATAGCTACTTTTTTTCCTGAATTTACAAGCTGAAGAATCAAGCAATTTCATAACTATAGACAGTTCATCTGTGCTGGCACCCATAGGATTAAATATTTTGCCAGTTGTGATAGATGATTAGTTTAAGCCTAAGGAAGTTCAGAGCAAAAGGAAAAATATTCTCTGCAGGAAAATATATAGAGAACGTAATAAAGGACCGCTCTATCTAGCTTTGCTTATAAGCACTCTAATCTTTTTCTCAAGTACTTTAGGATGACTGGATTCCCTCTGCCAGAGTGTAGTTCAGGTTGTATATATTGGTTCAGCAGGCTCTGTCAATGTTTTTGGTGTCAGAGAAACCTAATTTTTCTGAGGGTGAGCCCATATGGCTGAGCAGAATAGTAATGCTGACCTCCACATGTAACAGCACAATGCAATGGCTGCCTCTTGTATGCATCCACACAAAATTCACAGCAAAAAACTGTCATTTGGCTATGCCAGATCATGGTCTTGTGCTRTGTTAAAGTCATATGGCAAGTACCCAATGAGTCTTTCAAACAAGGTGCTGTTCATACTCTTATTTATGTGCATATATATTTATATACATGTCTCTCTACATATATCTACACACCTATGCATGTCAAAGTTTCCTCTGTGTATCTCTCTCAYACCATGATGACCAGCCCTATGTCCTTTTTGCTTGGGTAAAACAAAAAGGGATTTTTGTGGGCAATATTTCAAACCTTTTTATGGGCAAAATTTCAAACAGGGGAACTGTTTGACTTCTCTATATTGACTTCTTACTTGATCAAGTCATTACTTGATACCAGTCATTATTAAAAATAGAAGACTATTCAAATCTGCATGATGTAGTTTGAAGTATGACCTGTATTTACAGTTTAAAAAAAACATAATTTGGGCAGTTTCCCCACCTGCTTATGAATTTATGCATCTGTGGTCTTGTAGTGCGTGAATAGAGTGTGGCTTTCTGAAGTTCAGGAAACCGTACTGATTTCTGCAGTTGAGTTACCAGGCTGTGCTGAAATTTCTGGGAACAGTGGTGAGAGCCCATGTCTGTAAAAATTATCATGGTTTGAACTGGGCTTTTTTCTTCTCACTTTGCTCCCTTTTTAGCCAACATGGCTGCTTGTCTGCTGATCCACAGGAAGATGTGGATAACAAAGCACTAGGCTTCTTAYGGAAAGATGTCTTGCATTTGCCATTTATGTGTAATTCCCCTCTCACCTGATGCTGGTAGCCTAAATGTTCATGCCTAATMTAAGTTATGTATCTGAGCCTCCTCTTAAGTCATGTGTGTTGCAGTAAGGACTATCCCACCAGCTCTTCAGTAAGTCCTTTTTGGCTATGCTTCTCTTTCTCTAGACTAAAGATCTCTGGGGTCAGCTAAGATGGAAAGCTGAGCTGTTACAAGGCAGCTCATGTCAGCCCTACTGACCTTAACTTGTCATGTAGCAAAGGCCCAGATGCAGCTATGTCAGCTGGCTGGATTTCTTGCCTCAAATGCAAACTGAGTGAACCTGTGACTGTGAATTAAACCATCACAATAYTCTTTCTAACCAGAGGGACCACCCAACTTGCTTCTGGCTGCCTTTCCTCCAAGTGCCTTATGCCAATACAGCAAGAGAAATTTCTGCTACCAGGCGCTGCAAGGACACGAAGTGTCAGTAATTCTTTCAAAGTTGTAGTTTCTTAACTTTTTAATACTTCTTTAGAAATTGTATTTACACAATTTTGTCAGCTTTACCAACTGCTGTCAGACTTAAACCTAGAAGCTTCTGCTTTGGGATATTTGGGTTGTTGGACGTTTCATCATTTCCCCTTAGATACTTTGATSTGTTGTTTTGGAGCAGATAGCAAGACCAGGGTCTAAGGGGAGAAGGCTGAAAAGGAAAAATGTTYTCAAGTGATGCTGCCTCTCATGTAGTACGTGAACAGCTTTTGTTAGTACCAGACATTTCTTCAGATATTATTTGTCTCTGTCTTGTGGTGTTAGACAAAAAACTAGCAAGGAATTAATGATTAGGTGTCACGAAATTTCCTGACTTCTGTGTTTCTTGTGGCTTGTGCTGTCTCTCTCAGCCCAAGCCAAAATGGTGACTATTCATTATTTTTATTTTGCTACATCCTTCTACAGTTAATTATTGACTCTACTTTGCTATAAGCCAGTTCATAATGAGTGGTAAGATTTTGTGAAATTAATTTAAGCTCTGAAAAAGGAAATAGTTAATTAAAATAACTAAGTGGTGTTAAATTTCTGAAGATCTTATGTATTTGCTAAAATCTCCTACAAATGCAACCTTTCAGTCTAAGAAATCAGTAGTAGTACAAGTAAACAAAAAATGGCTGTATAATATTCACTAAAAACCTTAATCTACATAYAGAGAACCCACTCATGAAAACCCCRCCCCCAAAATGAAAATATTGTATATTGTTTAATGCCATTCAATACATTTGATTTATTTGAGACAAGAAATGTTAGGTGGCTTGAAAACTCTTTCAGTAATATGTGGTTCAGTGATTACAACTCCAAGATAAAAAACAAAACAAATTGGATAAAAATTATTTATCATKAGGTTACTATTATTGGCTTTTAAGGCAGATTAAGGACTGTGTAGGAAAAATGTTAATGTTTGAAGAAGAAGCTTAAAATYGTATTTTGGAACATGCAGTTTGGAGAAGTTTTTCTGATTGTGTGGTAAGCAACTCTTACTATATAGTTATTTATCTATATAAATAAAACAKATATAAGCTGGGGACATCAATGTTAAAATCTGAAGTTGTCTTAATGTGGTTGAGTCATCCCTATGTCTACCCTAGTACTGTAAAAAGAAGTTAGAGAAGTACTTGACAGACTTGTAAGCAGGAAAAACTAAAAATTTTAGCATATTTTATCATCAAGTGGAAATTTTTCCATGTGTAATTAATTATGTTATTTCAATGGTTAATATTCCTTTTTCCTTTGTCAGCAGTTCAATATTGCCTTTAATTTTTTTTTCAAATTAAAAATTGTTCTAACTAGATTTATTTTAATTTTTATTTTATATTTATTTTATGTTTTTGTACTGCTTTTAGTGACTGCATCTTGAAGTTTTCTRCTAGTAAATCTGTTCACTCTGTAAGAAGTTGCAGATTAAAAAAGAGAATGGGAAATTTCAAAGCAAACTTTGGGTAATGAACCAGTGCTCCTGTATTTTTGGTACGCATTTAAATATGCTGATATAGCTATTCTGAAGGTGCATTATCAGCCAAGGAAATGACTATAATTCTGTTGTGTTTGAAACACAAGGAAACAGCAGCTGGAATGCAGTACATGGACTAAAGCAGTATTAGAAAACCAATTAATTAACTTTTTTTGTGGTTGCCTGGGCAAACCTTGAAGCCAGAATAGAACCATTATTTCTGGCACTACTAAATTTGTTAAACTAGTTTTAAGAAACTTCAGAAGACACTCTTGCTGTTGGGAGGAAAACATTCAAGGCAGTTTTGTCTGAAGCATTACCTACCCTGTACCTGTTAATTCCCTGAATCATTCTCTGACTTTAATGATAGCTTTATAACCCTGGAATTAATTTAGTAATTGATTCACATATCCTTAATTACAGTGTGAAGTAATGRAACTCTGATTGTGCGTGAGCCAGGCTATAATCAGTGATGCATGCACTCTGGAAGAAAAATCCTGTCAGAAATGAATGATCTTTATGGGCTGTGAATATTTAAAAGTATAAGATGACAAAAAAAAATTCAAATAAATAATCAATACCTTCATTTCTTTAACTAATGGAAATCCAGTTTAAGAGAATTCTGTTGTGTGTGTATATAGCAGGAGATTCAGCATAATTTTAATGATTTACTGGCTTTCTAATAGAATCACAGTGTCTGTCAGTTATCTGTGATAGCTTTTTAATCTATTGGCCAGTTCATCTTACACTTGTCAGGCAGTAGAAGCCTGCAGGCAGTGAAGGAGTTCTGATAAGTCCTGTGAAATTCTGTGGTAGGAGAGGAGTGTGTGCCTCCATCCCTGCTGAGGGARGGCTGGCAGAGTGCAGCACTGGAGGAAGGGCAGCCAGGTGGCCTGGCCCCTGGGGGTGTGCCAAGGCAGACACATGGTACCTGCTGCAGCTTTGACATGGATGTGACTTCTATTTTAGCTGTCTAGCCAAAAATGGAAACAACCCGTGGGAGGAAGGGAAATGAAAGGTTTTAGATAGCACAGAGGAAAAGGAGGAAAATAAAAACTCTGTGGGAAAGAAGGTGAGGGGAAGTGTGAGGCACATGCTTGTAGTAAAAGGAGCTCCAGCTACATGAACAGAGGACTCAGCTTCCTGAAATGTCCACAAATTTTTAAGGAAAGTTGAAGACCTTTTTTTTTTTTTTTTAATCTATTGCTCCATACAGAGAGATCAGGAAGATTGTACAGAGATTGTATGCCAAATCTTATATATCAGGTATCTGCCCTATGTAATGCAAACTGAGAACCAAAATTAAGTTTTTCTGGGAATATTAATGTAAAAATTAGTTGTTTATGAAAAAGAAGTTTGTAGAAGATGAGTAACTGCTGACAGCATTGCACACACAAGTGTTGGGTTACCTATTGTAGCTCGAGGAGATAAATAGGTAAGGAATTTAGATCTGCTCTGCTTCTGACATTTCCAGCTATTCATTTGAATATCCTACGGGGTAAAAAAGTACTGTCTCTGTCCTTTCAACAACCTAGCAAGTATCTGTGAAATGTGAACAGGTGCTGGAGGCAGTCTGAAAAAGTGTCCATATATAYATTTTAAAGCACTTGGACTACTTGGGAGAATGAAAACCAGTATAACAATATATTAATCCCACTAAAATCAGTATTATTAAATGCTGCTTGATAGAGCTGCTTAAAGACTTTTTTGAACCTGTTGACTCCCAGTAAAATTAATGTCTGGAGAAAAAGAATTGCAAAGAAAAGTAGATCTGTTTGCAGAAAAGTTGCTTTCTGCTGTCTGATTGCATAGTACATACAAAAATCTAAATATTATTTATATATTCAATTACTTATACATTAGATACTATATTTTGAAAGACTGGCAGCAGTCACCTTGACAGACAAGGTTACAGTGACAGTGCAAATTTGTTGCCAGCAGCAGCATCTGTGTTAAATGTGCTTTAATTAAGTTTGAGTTTTGAAGTTTATTGCTGTCACAGTACTTGGTGACATTTTGTGAAAACGAGGTGAGAATATTAACACAGATCATCCAGGTAGTCTCTGCCCAGGTTGCTCTCTTTGCCAACTCGACACTCCAGCAAGACATTMTACTGTCATCAGGAGAAAGGTGACATCCTGCTGAAAGACATCTACTGGAGAGGGGTAGAAAATTCTGGGGYCAGTTAATGCTGCATTCAGACACATAAGTCAGATTCACTTAAATACGTTAGTGCATTAACTGCAGTAACTCATTAACTTCTTTGAGGATAGAATCCAGTGAATTGATACGGCTTCATCTTTTCCTACTTTACTTTTTACAAAGTTGTACATTGCTTAAATTGTCCTCTTACTGCAGGGTTTAACCTGGCTCACTGTTTGAGACYCTCCTAATTCCTAGAAGCTCAAGTGGAAGAAGTAACAAGGATGTACACAATCTATCAGGCAGAGGTTCCATTTTACCTGAAATCCACACTACTAAATGACTTCTGAAAGACAGACTGCTAAACGTAAGACTTTTTTGGTTAGGTATATTGGGTATGTGTGGTCAGGTTTTGGTAGCTGGGGGTGAGGGGAGGGAGGCACACAGCTTCTGTGAGAAGCTGCTAGAAGCTTCCCCCATGTCCAACTGAGCCCATGACAGCCAACTCCGAGATGGTTGTGCCACTGGCTAAGGCTGGGCCAGTCAGAGCATGTAGTAGCTCCTCTCTGACAACAGGTTTAAGAAGTAAATAAAAAAATGATAGCCCAGATATTTAGTGCACAGTAATTGTAGCTCAGAGAGGAGTGAGATTATGTGAGAGAAATTAACTCTGCAGACACCAAGATCAGTGGAGAAGGAGGGGCAGGAGGTGCTCCAGATGACATTCCCCTGCAGTCAGTGGTGCAGCCCGTAGTGAGGCAGCTGTGCCTCTGCGGCCCCTGGAGGTCCACGGGGATGCAGAGATTCACCCACAGCCCATGGAGGGGTCCCACACTGGAGCAGGTGACTGCTCTGAGCCTGTGGGAGGTCTGTGCTRGAACAGGGTCCTGTCAGCACCTGCAGACCTGTAGAGAGAGGAGCCCGTGCTGGAACAGTTTTCCTGGTAGGGCTGACRACCCTTTGTGGGGAYCCACACTGGAGCAGTGTGTGCCTGAAGGACTGMACCMTGTGGTGAGAGACCCACACTGTAATAGTTTGGGGAGAACTGTTGCCTGTGGGAAGGACTCMTGCTGGAGGAGTTCATGGAGGAATATCTTCCATGGGAGGCAACCCAAGTTGAAGAAGGAYTCCTCTCCCTGTGCAGTGGCAGAAAATCCTGTGGTGAGCTGATCATAACTCCCATTCCCTGTCTCCTTCTACCACTGGGGCAAGAAGATAGAGCCCCTGAAGGAAGGAGGAGTGGGATGAAGGTGGTTTTAAGATTAATTTTAATTCTCATTATCCTGCTCTGATTTTGATTAATTCAATGAATATCCTCAAGTCAAGTCTACTTTGCCTGTGACAGCAATCAATGAGTGATCTCTCCCTGTCCTCATTTGTCTTTCATTATAATTGTTTTCCTCTATCCAGTTGCAGAGGTGAGTGATAGAGGTGATGGCTGAACATCCAGGCAAGATCAAACAACCACACTTAGGCTATTTTATGATGTCTTATTTCTGAGAAAAAGAAGCATGTTGGTAAACTAAAGCTGCAGTGCTCTGAGGTTTTTTTTTGTGGTGCTGGGTTGATTTTGTTGCTGTTTTGTTGGGTTTTATTGGGGTTTTTTGGTATTTTAGTGGGAGGTTTGTGAGAGCTAATTTTTCAGCTTTCATCAGTTTAGTATACAAGCGTTAGCAGTGCTGAATGAATGTATGTACTTAAATGAAATACAAGATTGAAACGTTGAACTCTTCCAGTTCCATTATTTGGACTAGATGCATACATAAAAGTTGTTCTATCTGTGCATTTGATTTTCATTTGATATACTGGCTTGTTTGGGGTTTTAAGGGCATGAGGTGAGTAAGATTAATAGGGCTCATTCATGCAAAGCTGCAAAAAATAATAGTAAAAAATTAGTGGAAATTGTAAGTAGAAATTGGAGAAATACTCTTAGTTATACTGTGTAAAGACCTTTCAATTTAATAGGGTGTAATAGGGTAACCTGTCTCTTTTTCTGTGTAGTTTAGTGCTCTTTGCTACAGAGAAAGGGGAGGGTTGAGGTTACAGAATATTATTCTAATTGTTTAATTTATGTGGTTGTTGGCAGTGAGACTTGTAGTATGAGGTTGATTCAAACATTCACAGATGTGTCTGTGGCTTTGTTTGTTCTTATCTGATACAAGTTGGATGAATATGGRTGTGAGATGAAGCATATTGATGAATAATGCTGCAAGTTTATATGCTCTGCAAATGTTGAAAAATATTAGAGATCTCTTTGCTAATTCTTCTGTTCTTTTACTGCAGATTTTTTTCACTTACAACTTGTGTTCAGTGAAGGAGATTTAAATTTAATTTTTGTTCACCCAAAATATAACCAGTGAATTTCTGGCTACAAAACCATACGCATGTACAGACAGAAATTGTTCATGTATCAGGATTTTTCAATAATACAATTCTTTAATATCTATTGCCATTATTCTCTATTAATTGTCTTTTCTGCACTTGAAATGCAGGACCAATTTTTTAGTTGTTATTATTGATTCAGTGTAAAAATAGTTGTCAACAAGCAGTCCAAATTTTAAATTAAAAAATTGYGTGTTGAATCTTTTTCATTTCTCAGCGGAGGAAGAAGAACTTAATTTCCCTACTGATGATTTTGATGCCATATTACTTAAAAAGATGAAAAGAAATATAAAAGTTTGCATATAGATTTTGAAGACATAATTGTGATGATCAAAAACCTTAGGGGGAAACAATTCTAAATAAACTTGAAATTCAGTTTCTCAGAAAACAAAAGAGCTCTGAAAGCTCAGTGTTACTCTGAACAAAGCAATTCATTACCAGATTGTTGAACCATCAGCTTTGTTCTAATAGAAGTCATGGACACAACCCACAATTGGGAAGTGCTATTTGAAAAAAGTAGATAGTTTTGTTTTAAAGCTGCCAAAATTACAGTAGATACTAGTGTGAGTCATTAATTTAATGGCTGAAATGCCTGCATCCAGCCTGTGAAAGGCAATATGAGTTCCCTTTGCCATGTGTRTCACCAACTGGAGCTGTGGCAGGATAAAACTCACTTCTTGCGGGTACCAAGCTGGGGATCTTGCRAAGGTCTGTTCCCAGGAGTGATGGTGTTGGCCAGATCAGTTAACTCAGTCTGTCAATTTACCACACTTCTGAGCAGCTGTTGCTCACAGGTGAAAGGCATTCACAAGGCTCCCTGCACCCATTTCTTCCCCTGCAGGCTGCAGGTAGCAGGCTTCTGCATGACGTGTGCCTTAGCAGCAGTTGTGTTACTGTGATATATGATAATGGGTTATCAATGAAATGGAAGTAAACCARGTCAATAACCTATAAAAGGTAAACTTATTGCAATCACTTCAAGAACTGGATAATCACTTGAAAGAAATAAACTCAAGTACTTGCTTTAAGAAGAGCCTCAATAACTACTCTCTGTGGAATTTTTATTGTCTGACAAATAATAAATATTGAACAGAGCAAGTTATGYATYTATAAAACACCTACATGCAAAAAKTATTTAAGTCAAGCTAAACAGTGTAGATTKTAACATGAATATAAATTGGCAGGAAAGGATAAATACCACATACAGTTCAGAATTGTGTTTCACTCTTAAAGCATGTTAAGAGAAGACCAGTGGATTTTGGACTTGATGGCAGCTCTCAAAACCAGAGAGGAGGGCTTGCCATCCCTGCTAAATGCCAGGCTGCCACTGTTTTCTCTTCCTGTTATCCCTAACACACCAGTGTACATACCCCCTCACACACACAGTGAATGTGGCTGGCCATAAGAACATCCCTCGTTGTTCAGATGTCCCAGACCCACAAACAGCCCTCACATAAGCCAGAACTGTACATGAGTCAATCTTGTTCTTACCCACTGGCTAAACATGTTCAAACTTGCACACAAAATTCCCTGCAGTAGCGCCCCTTTGACCTGCATTCACATTCATATCCAGTTGCAGATTTGCAGTCTCTCCTGTCTTCATTTCTTTGCTGCATAGTTAAGTTGGAAATTTGCAAGTATCTGGCTTGAACACACACAGAATAGACAACACACTTCCTGAAGGAAGTAAGTTTGGAGTTTAAAAGGAAGATAGGAGGGACTGCCATAATCAGGCACCAGACTTGCTCCTGCCTGCATTCAGTCAGCTGCTCTCATTCCTGCTGCTGTCCTCCTTGCTGTGCATGCTATTTCTGAGTCACCTTAATCCCTCTGTTTTCCATCCTGCATCCTCGCAGATAAACAACTGGCCCCTATTTACTTTTTAACCATTGGGGCCATTGTTACTACAGACATTCTCTGTTTTGGTATTTCTGGTGTTACCAAAGGTAATCTCAGACGCATTGCAGCCTTAAGAAGTTTGACAAAGTTCTACTGGTTTTACGAGATTCCCAAAAATGTTTCAGTACACCCCATTCATGCAATGTATCTGTTTCTCCCACACCTACTCCCTCGAAGTGAAACCCGGCTCTTCCTCACAGCACCAGGTGTAATTCTTATTAATTTCTTCCCAAGGCCTGTGTTGTATCCAGCAGATTCTCAYATGACCTTCAGGAATTTCTCTCACCCTCCTCAGTAAGCTTAACCTTACTTCAGGGCCTAGTTATCTGCAGGCATGCCACAATTTGTTYTCTTCTGTTCCTGATCCTGAATTTAGCTTATTTTTCAGTCCAGCTTGCTGGATTAGTTTGTGCTCAGACTCAGAGATATTCAATATAACGGTCAAAGAAGGAGTTTTGGATTTTTTTTTTGTTTTTTTTCATACTGAGTGATTGTAATATTAATCATCAAAAACCAATATCTCTCTCTTYTATTTAACTTCTGCATATGAAAACATCCTTGTTGTCAGCACTCATGAATTTCTCAGAAATAGCTGAAAATTGATTAAAGATGAGCAGCAATGTTGATAAATGTTCCAGATATTTCTGCAATTTTACCTTTGAATGGGAAAAAGAAAAAAAAAAAAAGTCTGACTTCACTTGATTTTGATAAATTCAAATGAAGTTATAATAAAATAGGTTAGGCCTTCAGGAAGCTTAGAGTACATTTTCAGTAAACAGTGGAAAAAATCATTCCTATTCTTTCTTTGTTCAACATCAGATGGAATTGAGAATTTTTGAAGAAGTGCTTGAGAGTGGCCTCTACAGATTCCACATCCRTCAGTAAGTGGCAGATAATGTGACACCATTAAGAAAGACCCGAGCTCCTTAAATTTGTCACACAATAATGCCACCAATGTATCCAAGTCTAATAACTCTTTATATGCCATAACCCAGGCCATTCTTCACAAGCACCTTGCCTTTCTGGAATATGATGATTGGCACTGTCATACAGGTAGAAAACATTGAAAAATTAAATAAGAATATCTCATACTTTCRCATAACCTACAGCTAATCCTTTCAAGTAATGATTGTCTCCTGCCTCTATTTKATTTGATGTTTTTAAGTAAATATGATCTTTCCCCATGGTTTTTCCTGGTRCTGTTTTATGTTTTACTATTTTTTCTTGTTTTTATATTTTAATCAATCTGTGATGTAATTTACTRTGAAATGAATTATGTTGTAGTTGAGGAATATGAATTGGAGAACCATAAACTACTAATTTACTACAGTTTTTGCCACACAGTAGCTGGTAGAAAATCAATAAGTTGCTGAGTTCATAAGGCAACCAGTAAACCATGTTGTGTCACTCCTTGCATGGTGTGAGATTGTTCAGGCAGTGGCTTCTCTTTTAACAATGCAAAACTTATAATAAAGTTAAATATTGGAGCTATGAACCCAGGAAAAGTAATGCAGGATTTAACAGTGGGATTCTCATTCTTTTAGATYTGAAGATAATGATTTTTCTAGCTCCTCAGCAATGATACACTACCCAGGATCCCTTCTAAGAAGAAAGACAATTTCAGTGTTCCACATTCATGGTGTTTATCATTTAAAATGGAAGGAAAAAAAAAAAAAAGAAATTTGATAATTCATAGTAGTGGAAAGGAAAATGAAATGGTAAATTCTGCCAATGTGAAGATTATTCTTATTTATTWATTCTCAGTGCCTGATTTTAACAGCTATTGATTACATTAACAAAACTTGAAAAAAGCTGGTTATTAAGGGCCTGAGTAGGTACAAGTGAAAAAAAACTAAACGTCAAAATCTAAGAGCTGAAAGATCCTTTCACAATTCTTCTATTTTGATCCTTGAAAGTGTAACARTAGAATTGATGTTTAAGTGCACACAGCCCATTCCCTTTTGTGCAGAACAGTGAAAGTGTTGTGTGGGTGCCTCACCCTTGCATTCAAAATACTGTGTACAAAAGGGGAATGTGCCACAGATCTGTACTGGCTTAATTGCAGTCACAATGAAATCTACATGTGAAACACAGTTATTATTAGTCCATATGCAATGATAATGATTGTAGTCCAAAATAATGCAGGACAGCCTTATTAATACTGCYTTATAAAATGATTACACAGGAACTTGCCAGTACCTACTCCTGTTTGTCAATGTGTTCTCATGTTTCTTTGGGCTTCCTGTAGCAGAATGGTGCTGAGGCACTGCAGAACACTGTCAGCAGCTGAGAAATATTTGATGCTGGTGGTGACAACCACGTGTTCCTTAGTTTGAGGGTCTGTGCAGGGTTATTTTATAATAGAGGGATCATATTTGAATCTTCGGAAAGGTTTCTGAATGATCTTTTTCAAAAACTTTTAAGCATCCACTAGAAAAGAGGAGAACTGATAGAAGTTTAGAGGTAGTGTGAGATGATAATGCCAGTGGCATTSACGACTTGTGTGTATATTTCCCAGTCTTAAAAGCTCATGCTTTTTATTAAGCACTTGTTTCTGTCCTACTTGCTGACAGAGAGTACGTTCTTTGAAGTTGTTTAGAGTTGGCCCTACAAAACCAAACCCTCTTATTTAAAGGTTAGCTCTTATTTATGATTTTCTAACTTCATATATTTTATTAGAAGAGTGAAAAAAACSACTTAAATCATTGCATAGCATCTTAATTAGGAGTTTGAAGAGAGCTTTCATAATGATGGAATTTCTATTATGGACTTTTCTCTTGAACCAGCTCTTTCTGAGTCTCTTATCCAGTTTTAGTGAGACTACACACTGGAGTTATAAAAAMATTTGAAAAGGAGATTCAGAGAAAGAGGTTTCTCTGCATCCCCCTCACACAGCCACCCCCATGCCCATRTTTATTGTTCAGATAAAATTCTTCTCTTTAGACCTATGGGTGGTAGTCTTCTGAATATTGGAAAGTAGGACATGGAGAGATGTTTTATACTTTTGTTCTTAAAAGAAGCTTCTTTGGGTCATGGGCAGGGCAAAGGTCATCACACCTGATGATTTTAATTGTAAGGTTTGCTGTAGTTGTAGCTGTTTTTTGAAAACCCAGGCTTCTGATATAAAGGAACAAATGAATCTTGGGTTTCCTTAAAAAAAGAGCATTCTTCTGGTGTCTGTAGTTGAGGAGAAAAGTTTGAAAATATGTTCTGTGTTGCAGAATTATAAAGGCAATCTGAGAACAAAGTCTTTACTCTTCCCCTTTCTTAAAAACATTGTCTCTCAGTAATGAGGCTCTATTGCATTCTTAGTTTGGAATTTCCTTATTGAGGTATCTCTGGAACTTAAACTACTATTGTCCTTTTTATAGTATTAGTGGGTGAAAYAGGTTCATGTTTGGAAATTATTAACTTTCTACTTTATATACTGGATTTTTTTTCTTTTTTTTTTTAATTTTAGGACTGCAAGTATATTAAAATATTGGAAACAAACATGCTGTTTAAAATATCCCTAAATATTTTCTTTTTTTTTAAGCATTCTTCTGTTATATATGCTTATTTTTATAGGTAGTTCTATGTTAACTTTAAGTGTCTTCTTTCATACTGAGGAAGATCAGGTGAATTTACCTTGCAATTCCYGCATTGGTGGTATTATCCATGGAGTTGGATTGGGCCATGGTATTGTAGGATACAATTCACAGTTCACATTTCTGTGGGCATGACTTTTATCAAGTATTAATTGCTGTTCTATATATTTTTGACAAGGTCTGAATCTGAGAGAATCTTGAAATATATCTGCTGGCACCTTTTTTTTAAAAATGAATGCACTGAAAATACTGAAAAGCTTCCAGCTGAGTTTTCATGAAATATCAACCAGAACAAGGTATATTTTTGGAAAGAGATTAAAATTCAGCTTTTAACATCTGGAAATTATAGGAACTGGAATAAGTGTCTCCCTGCTTATTCTGTTCTTCCAGACCATTTTGGTTTTTTTTTCCCCATGGCCTTGCTTTCCAAGTGATTTCCAATTCTTCACACATTCACCTCTAGATTCAAAGTTATTCTAACTTTGTCTGCCTCCCCTGAAAACTTGGCAGTACATATGCTCCCTATATCTCCTCAGGAGTTTCTCAGCATGCATCCTGTCTGCAAGTTCCTTCTGTGCTGTTTCTGCCCATCATATCTTGCACTCCAGGAAGCTTCCTCCAGTTGAGCATCCTCATTTGTTCTCAAGGCCATCTCTCTATCCATCAGCATGTCCTCTTAACACAGCACACAAACACAATAATTCTTGTGCTCATGAATTCTTGACAAAAAAAATTGTGTGCATTAGAAGATGAACAAGTGAAAAAAAAAAAAAAAGATACCATCATTCAGAACATGCGAAATGGACAAATGGTCAATCAAGGTCAAAGACTTGATCATCATCACTCCCAGAAGTTAATGGTAACATTGTTAAACTGTAATGTGATTCCGCATGGCTTTCCCTCTCTAGCTAATCTGTGTTGGAAGTGTGGAGTTATGTGACATGCTAACATCCTTTTGGATGAGATGAAAAAAAAACCCAGACAATACTGTTACAGGAAAAAATGTTCAGATTAACGTTTTTATAAATGTTTTTTTAGGCATATCACCTTTGATTTTGTCATCTTCTTCTGAAACAAATATGGTGAATACTTTAGATTCATAGGGCACTGTACATACTTTGTTCAGCAAAACTAGCTATATCAACATAATTACATGCTCCATTTATATATAAAGTATGTTAAGAGAACTTGGAAACAGGTTATGCCTGCTGGCAGGCATTGGCAAGTGTCTGACAGTTGTCTGAAAATACATGTACAAACTTGTGATGYTTTATAGTCTGTCATTATCTTCTTACTGCAGAGTATCTGTGTCATAACTCACTGAAACCATGCTACATGGAATACAGATACTCATTGAAGAACAGTGCAATTTTTTAAGACTATTTTCATTTTGAAAACTGGTATGCCTTATGAAAATAACATTATGATTTTAAGCTGTGATGAGAGTTCAGTCCTTTCCTTCAGAAGAGAATATGGTAACTGGAGAGATTTTCTAGTCTTTCTGCACTGAAGCACCTTATTTGTTTCTAATTTTCCATATATTCCACCTGTCTGTTGAAGATGCTAAAGCATATTTACTAGTTGTTAGGATCTCAACCTGAGATGCGCATAGACAATGTGTATGTATCTGACCACAAACACATGTGGTCCACAAGACAACTCCTGCTAATTTACTAATTAGCTAGGGTGGAAGGCAGTGTTGGAAAGGCAGTGAGCATAGAGCTGTGCAGAGCATCTCCAGTTGCCCCACTGCTTTCTATGCCACTTGCAACACTGCTATTGAGCATCAGTGCAGCTGGACCATATGGGATCAATCTCCTTTTTATCTAGGGGCACTGCTCTAAGCAAAGCTCACTAGTGTGGTGGTTGAGGAGATGCAGATTGAGCTCTGGGTKGGAGCCYGASACAAGATGCTGTGGAGTGCCAACACTTTGGTTAACAAAAGGCATATAGACCTGTCCCACCAGGCAGGAGAGCAGACACTCAGAGACACAAGCCAAGCTGAGGACTCCTCCGGAAGACCCCAGACTATGGAACACTTAGACTGTGAGAGTATAAAAGCYCAGGGGTTCTTTTGGCAGGGGTCCCTCCTCAGAGGCATCAGCTCAGGCTGTTTCTGTGTTACTGCACCATAAATAAGTGGCTTTATGGAAAGAGATAGCTCAGATTCTGCGAAGGGAAACCTAAGGTCAAACCAGTYWGGAAACCTGGTCTGACTGTGTGAGGGTGGGGTGTGTAGGCAGTCAAATGGGYACCCAYAGCTCACTGGACCCACCAGCTGTGAAGGGCTTTGTCACCAGCAGTGAAAGTCTCTGGTGGTGGCAATGTGACTGCCAGAGTGCCTTCTGACAGTGAGAAGCTTCCTTACCAGTGGTCATGTACTATAAGTGCTACTATCCACATGGACACCCTCACTTGGCTACTGCCTTTGCAATACAAGCAAAGGGAAAATAAGATGTCAAAACAGACTGACCCAGGTATCTTTGACAAAGACACAGGATAYCACACTCAAACTGGTGACTGGYRATTAGCACTGAAGCCAAGCTTTCTRGCTAAGAGGTATCCTATCCCCACRCTCCCATCCTAAGCACTTCTTAAAATTAACGTATCTTATAAGGTCAGACACCCAAGACAGGAATAGATTTTTAGATAATATAAGTTTCCACAAGGAAGCAAAATGCCCAAACTGAGATGCAGCTTCGTTGATATAGATGGGGGTTTTTTTGTTTGTTTTATGTTCTTGAGAGGTTAAATACAGAAACCTTCAGAWGCAATTTCTTTATGCTTAGCTCAATTGCAAATCCTGAAGTCTCACCAAAAACTGCTGTGAAATGTGATTGTATTAAATAAGCTTTAAAGTTCTGCTGCTGCATATAGTTTGTAAGGTTTGAGATATTGCAAAAATGCATGCAGAGAAGATATGAACTTGGAAATCCATTCAGGCATTTGATTACATGAGAAAACTGAGAGTGTAATTGAAGATTTCATTTGTGCCAAATTTTATTAAGCATTATTTTTTTTTTTTGTGTTTCTAATTTCTGGATGGTTAGCTGGCTGTAATCAATTGAGTACAAAGGTGCACAYGTAAGTGAGAGCCTGAATGCTGTGCTATATAGAACTGATTAAGACCTCAGATCATGTCAGAATGTGGATTTTCCTAAGTTTCAAAGACTGGAAACTATATTCCCTCCCTAGGTAAAGTACTTATCTTGCAAGTAATTATTTTTTATCCATGCACGTATGAACAGTAACTGGAAATTAACTGTGTCTTACTACCATGGAAATTCCACCCTACAGGATGATCCTAATCAAGTTACATAAAGAATTGCTCATAAATATTATCAGGAGGGGAACTGAACCATCACAGTAATACGGCTCTARAGGAGTTTCACCAATTGGATTCATGTCGGCTTTGTTACATTGTGAACAGCAAGATGTTGCAGAACAGAAAATTGAAACCTTTGTGTTCCYAAATTCTGAGATGTCTTCTACTCTGTCCAATTTTTCAATCTCTATTTACAGTGTAAAATCCACTTCAGGAAAATAAAGATATTTCAAGTCTTCTAAACCCTAATATTTTACACTGCTCTAACAGGAAAGGGTACAGAAGCATGAAATACAAGCCACACTCTGTGATCCTCTGACTGTTGACATGAGGAATATACATATTACAGATGTCCACCCTCAGGAATTCTAGCCAGGCTTCACTATAGAAAGTTAGTAATTTTTAACTTTTAAACAATTCAGTTTTTATCATCACACCTTTTAATTTACTCCATATTAATAATGCAATGTTTTGATTAATGCTTAAATATTGTAGGATCATGGCTTTACTTAAGCACTGTTCACATAGTATATAGCCCCATATTTTGGCAACAGACAAGTTTGCACAATGTGCTTTTTAACAAGGAGTTAATTTTATAAAAAATGTCACTTAAAWGTATAAACAGACTCTCAAAAAACATTTCATTGTTCTTCTGAAAGCGGTACAGTACTTTGTTGTTTTCAAGCTTTTAAAAAAGTCTGAGGATTTGGTTGTTTTATAGTGGGTTTTTTTGTTTGTTTGTTCGTTTATTTGGGATTTTTTGGTTGGGTTAGTTTGTTTGTTCTTTTGGTTGGTTCTTGGTTTTTAAATTACAGAGAGGCTTGTGGATTCARTCTTATGGAGACAGTCTACTTTTGGTGAAGACATGGGCAAAAGTTCCCAGAATGGTAGTATAAATTTATATTGATGTACTTAATTATAAAAAATCTCTCAGATGCTTCTATTTCTGTGACATTAGGAGAGAGCCTTAAGACTGTACTATGGCAGAAGAGCATAAAGTTCTGCATGTATGTGCAGTGTGACACTTTTGCCGATTGGTTTAGCATGAAAGTCAGATACTGTGTTGAGTTGTCAGGTACCAAGGACAACTGAGGCTGGATCATAGCACTGGCACTGCCTGTGCCCAGTTTTTCCTGTGAGGCTCATCCTCCACTGGCCCAGGTCATTCCTGCTGTAGTAGTTCCTCTAACAGACAACTCAAATCAAGGGTTATTTTTCCCTAAAGTGAAATCTCTTTGAGATACACACTGGATTTCCTCACCAAGTGCACCAAGGTCCTCTGCAATCTCATGGATGTGTTTGCCAGAGAAAGGAGCAACCCAGTCTATTCACAGCCCAGTCAGTGCCATCTGTGGACTGTGGTGACACAGTGAACAGGGGCTTTGTCTGGGCAGGCCCTGGTCACTTGGCCTCTAGTGCTAACAAGGTGCCTTCTGCTAAAGGCTAGCTAAAGCTAAAGATACAGTTAATTCAAGATTTCCAAACAGGGATAAAACTGTTAGGTGGGAYATGATTTTGCTATGTTCCTTTGGAWGTGTAGGCAGATCAAATTTGCACTACTTTTCTCTGTTCAGAGGATTCCTTGTGACTGCTTGTCAGTTGTTGCCATACTCTTGCAGGAAAAGCAATTCTATGAAGAAAGAGGCCTTTTTTCTTTGTAAGCAGTTAAAAGTTCTTTAGTAGATGTAGTTTTCAAGGCTGAATGAAGTCCATGGGAACATGCACAGTCATGTGACCCAGAGCATGTATGATTTACTCGTTGTTTACAGTCTTCTAAATCCCTCTGATAAGCTTCAACTTTAATTTACCATCTGTAAAACCAAACATTAAAATATGTTTTTTTTCAAATTAAAGTTTTTGGTTCCTTCCTTTTGAGTATCTTAAATATTTTGTAATAGTTCTGAGAAAGCATGCAAGCACACCATTAACTAGAGGATATTTCTCCAGAGAGGAAACTGAAAAATAAACTTTCGTTCATTTATTTTGTTCAAAAAAGAGACACTCAGCATCTTAAATTTTAGTATGTGCTCTAAAGATGAGGGGATTCTTTGTATCAAATGCAAGTTGGATTCTTCAGTTTACTAATTTCAGCAAAGAATCTTTGGAAGAATATGACCATGGTGGAATGGAGAAGTTGTTCAAGGCAGTATTTTCTTATTTTTTTTGAAATTTTGAAGCAGAAGAGAAGCATCACTTGTGAATGAAGCAATTTCTGAGAACTTGTATGCTAAGTGTTTAATTAAGTATCAGTTTAATTTATGGTGGAGTATGTGAAAACAGATTTCTCCTAGAAGTCTGCCAGCAAAGTGAAAGTGCTACTGCTAATTTTTGTCATCAATGGACATTATCCAGTAGGTGGCACAAGTACACAAAGAATTTGTACAGTTCTTTTCTTATCGGAGTTCTTTTATGTTTGATTGATTGRTTTCAAGGATTCTAATCAAACTGCAAGTATTTAGCTTTTCATTTTCTTTACAGTGCTATGCAACTTGTTACTACAATTTTCAGATAACATTTTTTTTTGTACTATAGCATAAAGTTATTATTTTGGAAGACATAACAAATGGATATCCTTATTCATAACAAAAGCTCTAAAAGCTTCATCCATGAGTAAGTCACACATGAAGCTGATTTGAGACTTGGGGAATGATGAAGAGGTTTTCACTTCCACTTTTACTCTCATTTCATCTTTTGTAGCAAAATGTCAACATGTTGAGTACATATTTTTCCCTCTTGTCTTCCTTACCAGTTTCCCTGGCAAAAATAAAGTAGTTTTCTATGAAAACATACAAGGAAGTACATAGGAAGGAATTTGGATCATAATTTTGTTTTYCAAGTAACTGATCACAGATGGAACACATTCATTATGAGGAACAGAGAAAAAGGTTTAGTGCCTTATTGCAAAAAATACAGTCAAGGCATACTGTCTATCTACTGAATTAATATTTATCAATTATTTGTGTAATTATATTTTTTCCCAGATTACCAAAATAAAAAAAGCAATTATTCTTTTACTMTTGTGCAATTTATAGTGTTGTGAAGAACAGCGCACTTTTAGACCAGCATGTCTCTACAGTGTAGGTGCACCATATTTATACTGCATTTATGCTGTCCAAGTCTACTTACTTCAGAAGCTTCTTTGGCTCAGAATATATCATTAGGTCCCWTTCTTCATGCACAGAGACTTTAGATACGGTAGCTGCATTTCATGATTTTACATGAGGAAAGAGAACTAATCTAGTTCTCAGGAAGCCCAGACATCATGAGGGAAAATAGATCTAAGAAGATTGCTGAAGAGCTATCCTTTAAATCCTTCTGTGAGAAGACTTTATCACATGGGTGAACTCCATGGACTCCTGCTGTAATTGGAAAACTTCAGAGATGAGGCTGTACAGGGAGTTTGTGCTGCCCCCCTGAGCAGCAAAGGCAACAAGGACTACTCAGTTTACTCACAGCAGCAGGCTTGTAAAAACGTGTTTTTAAAACAGAACCCAAACCCAAGTATTATGTTGCTTGGCTTGTAAAAATGTGAAGACAGCTATCATACTGTTTTTAGTTTACTCCCTTGGCCTGTAACTGTGATGGTTCRTGTAACATTGTGTCAGTAGTGCTTCCTTTCAGAATTCCAGTTCAAGATACCACTGTGGCGATGGTGGCTGGGGCTGCTGCATTTTTCCTTTCTTTTCTTTRCTGTCATCTGAATATCAAATGATGGGCTCCTTGGAGAGCATACCTGAAACCTTACATTAYGAGATGAGAGCTTCTCCTTTAGTAGTTAGTGTCTAAATATAATAAATTTTACACATTATTACAATGGTGGATTTTTTGGCTTTGTTGTTTGGTCCTTCTTTTGAGGAGGAGAGGATTTGTTTGTTTTCATAAGCAATATAGCTCTTGTAGTAGGAAGAAACTATCTCCAGGCTATCTAAAAATCACATTAAAAGATTCTAAACTTCAGCTTTGATTTCTTGTTAATTTGGCTGTTAAATAAGAAAACAGTGACCCAGTTGACAATAGGTTTTCTACATTATTTTATTTGCCTTACCGCCTAGAAAAGTCTTCATTAAAATAAGAAAACACAGTCAGGTGATCCTTTCATATTAGCAGTTATAAACCTCAGCTTTACAAAAGTGAAACCATATGATAGCATCTAATAACTTTAATTTCTTCCATGACGCCTGCTAGAATGGTGAAATCRGTTTATAACTCATCTACCAAAATAATGCCAAAAATAAAGTACCTCTATATCCAGAAATGTATCATGGTGGGGTTTGGTTTTGTTTGGAATTTGTTGTTTTGTTAGTTTGAAATACTGTATCTCTGAACTAGACAAAAAAAAAAAAGAATAGGAGAAGGAAAGTAACATAAATCTGTGGATCAGTGGTTTGGTTTAATTCTAGGATAGTAATTGAGTTATTTAATGTATCTTGAGTATTGAAAGACTTGTGAATATGGAAAGAGTTCTTACTGCTATGAAGTATAATTGAAAAATAGCTTTAAAATGAATTTTTACTTGAAGTGTTTTCTACATTCAAAGATTAAAACCCTAACTAGAGAAAATTTGAGTAAACTAACCTTGTTAAGATGATAATTTTGTAAAAAAAAAGTGAAAAAAATTGCTAGGTTATTATTTAAATATATTTCAAAGTCATTTTTTATGCATTTATCACAATGACTCCCAAAATTGCTTGGTGTTTGCCAACACAGTATGAAGGAAAAGCATGTGATGTGAATTGTCATCCATTCTAATCAGTTCTTCAGGAAATAGGTAGTTGCTTGGATTTTTCACAGCCTCCAGGAAAGAGCTTTTACCAGTGGCTAACAAATGTTTCAGATAAATCTTTTCCTGACAATTAATTACTGCTAAATTACATCTTATGAGAAAACAATAGTATTAAGTATTAAATTGACTATTTTGCCATCATACAACATAATGTTGCACCTGGGCACTGCAGCTGCACAAAGCTTTGGCAGTTTTCTAAAAAATCTTAGAGTCAGAGTCAAACAACCCTTTGTTTGTTTTTGTTGGTTTGTTGTTTCTTTTTGGGGTTTTTTTGTTGGTTTTCTTTGTTTGTTTGGGTTTTTTTTGATATTAGGATTAGAAATGTTTCAAATCTCCATTTTCAGCCCTTCTGTTTGGCTGTTTCTAGAACTCATCCTTCTTCTGTCAAAAAGAATCAATGTAGTCTTAGGGAACTGGGGACTTTTAGGGGGTCTTTTTCATAGTAATTTGAATAGTAAAATGTAAATATTAAGAAATGCCAACCAAGCTTTACAGGTAGTATAATTTGACCTTAACCTASTGTGTACCTTAACTGTATGTTGTATGTAAACAGGTATTTTTGAAGTTGAAATATTTWGTAGTCTTTAGGACAATCTGATTTACAAGCTCCACATGTATCTGAGRAGATGCCTATCAAATAGAATATATTTTTTAGTAAGTAGTTTTGGTTATAACATAATTTTCTCAACTAGCTTTCCAAAGAAATAACTAATAAAATGAGTGAGATCTGACAATAATTGTCATATCAGTATGCTGAATAGGGTGTCTTTTTCACTTTACAGACAAACTAATTCAGGTCAATATTAATCTGGAATTGCTGAGTGCAGATTTTGCCCTTGCCTTTTTCTGATGGCCAACACGAGAAATTGCCCCAGGAACTGAGAACCCTCCTGTGGTGCCTGAATACTGATGAGAGGAATATGGTGGAAGTTTCTTCCTCTTCCACAAGTTGTGGTTCTCACTGGCCACTCTGTTACATCGATTTCATTCAATGCTATGGCAAAAGCTTCAGCCAATGTCAGGTTTTTCCTAGTGTCCTTGKTGTGAACTAAAATTACGAGAAGAAATTTATTAAAATAATAAGAGTTMGATGGAATAGATTTATCGTAGCCAAATAAAACCTTTGCTAATGTSAAATAGATTTCACAGATTAAGCACTGGCTATCATTTTCTTCTTGAACTTGATATTAATAAATATGCCAAGAAAAACATGCATAGTCGGTCAATGCCACTTCAAATTTTTTTTTTCAATATAAAAGATTGAAAGGGCTAAAAAAAAATCTATAAAATTCCAGGAAACTTCTAGTGGTTTTGTGGGTTTTAGATGAGGTTTTTGTTCCATTAAGTGATGGCAAAAAAATGATAGGTTTGTTTGATCAAAGCTGATTTCATATGGCATGTATCATAGTGATACAGTGACTTTCCATCCTTTCCCATCACTCATAACAGGAAATTAACATATACTAATAATACACTGAGACAAAATGGCCATGGTTAGGTTGAMATTCAGCCCACTAATTTTGCTCTTCTGATTGTGAAGTGGATGATGTATGTAAATTTGGATACTTGGAAACAAACCCTGGTCATCCTAGCAGATTAATAGACAGGATAGTGCCTGAATCCTGAGAAGGTTTATAGTGAAATGCACATAAATACAACGAGCAAGTTTGTTGTTTTTTGTTTTTTTTTTATATTAACAGGTGAAGGAGAAGGGTATGTGTGTGTATGTTCTGTAGTTAGATTACTATAAAAATTGCATAATCACACACAGAAAACAAGATTAAAAGACTGATAGCTTAACTGMAGAAAATAGAACTGGTGTTTGCCCTGTTATAAAAGTTACTAGTGAAGAGCTCCAAGCTAATAGCTTTGCAATAACCYGAATGCATGAAGAAACACCTGGCAGGCCAAGTGCAGGAAGATTCTCAGTCACCAAAGATGGATCCCTACAGGCCATGTATTCTTTTGCATAAGTTGTGTAGAGTTCAAATGTGTTCAATTACACATCCCTTTGATGTGAAAATCAGAGTTGCACCTAGCTCCTAACTGGGAGTAAGAGTCAGAAATTTGAATGGGGTCCCCAGATAATCAGTAATTGTTTACTCACTGTTGGTTAAAATGCATCTGTTCCTGACTCATGTGTCTTCCATCCTTAGTGATTTATGGAGTTGCCAGCCTCRGTGTCAAAGGTGCATTGCTTTTGCTCCCAATCTGTCTGAGAGGTTTGATTTGACAGAGCTGAGTATATCTTGGCACAAAGAGAAAGGAATCAAAAATAGGGTTATTTYCCAGTTCTTTGTCTTAGAGGACCATCACATCCTCCCCCTACCAGGGATGCTGTGAGCACTGCTAATGGGTGAATCACTCAGAGCTGAGAAGAAACTTGGGTCAGTAGCTGTATTTTAATAGAACTGCAAAGACGTGCCGACTGTTTCATTAAGCACTTCAGTTTGACTTCCTAGCCCCAGACAGTGCTATTAGTGGCACTGATGCCTGCTCCAGTGAACTAGGGAAGTAGAGAGAAGAGAGTGGTGTGCATTGTTGGTTTGTTCTACTRTTCTAGCTGGATTAAGCTAAATTATTCTCATCTCAGTGACTTGTTGCAATCATAAAGGGTTGTGGTTCTTACTCTGTTGAGAAACAAGGACATTACCTCTGCTCCAAAATATCTTGTTTCTGGGGTTTTTTGGTTTTTTTTTTTAATTTTTTTGGAGGTTTTTCCCCTTTATGTTTTTTCCCTTATGTACARTGTATTCCTCCAACGTTTGGTAGCTAAGTGAATCATAAACTTTTCATGCTCTGCAGTGGGTATATTCATATGTAAAATTWCTACTGTGCTTGTCATGAAATTGTAATAGGGCATAGCACTTATCACAGCTGTGGACTTTTTCCCAAACATCTGAATCTCCAGGTGTGCCCTTGAATTGACAATAACAAGGTGATATGCTTCTATTATAACCTTACTGTATTTTATAATGTCGCTGTCTGGGAAAATAGTTTAATAAGAAAAAGTTAATATAGATTCCTGCTTACAACTTTTTTTTGCAAGATTCACATTTTTTACATGTTAGGAATTTCATGTGAAAACATATAAAGCATAGGTCCAAAAAAGATATATAAAACTTCATTAACTTTATGGATTAAAATGTTAAATTTCAATAAAGTAATAAGATATTTTATCTTTCAGATTACTAAAAATATTCTATAAAATTAAAAGCAAAGATTTTATATTGYTGAGCATAGTTTCTGGTTGCTTAATAATTTGTGCCAGTGTAAATCATAATAACCTGTAACTAGAACACATGAATTCCACTCTCTTTGCAAGAAAGGAATGAATTACAAAATAACTTTTCTGCCTTATGGAAAAGTCACATACAGCTGGGGGTTTCTTAGTTTCGCACCCTGACTGTGCCCTGCTCCTAGTGCCCCCAACTTGTAATTCTATTATCTTTGTTTAATATTTTTCAAAATAGTCAATAAGGGTGGAATTCTTACAAGGATCATCAGCGGAAAGCCCTTTATTGCCACTGCATTTTTCATGTAGTTGGAGAAGAAACATAGACAAAGGGAGTCTTGGGTTATATTAGGACTACCTCTTCTCTCTCTGCTACATCTGTGTAGTCGTGGCTGTGTAGTTGGCATCACAGTTAAATGGACTTCTGCTGCCACTTTTTCAGGTCCTCCAGAGGACATTTGGGCTACTCATTGACTTCCAAATGCCATTATCTTGCTGGAATGATTTTGCATGACTTTATATTCACAAGTGTTCTTTCAGCAACRTTATATTTTATAAACTCCAGAGCAGAAGAAAGCAATTTGAAAGAAGTAAGTGGATTTTGAAGTGTTCTTTTTTAGTTGATTTCTATTAGTCTGCTTAGGTATTGGATGATTTTGGAGGGATTACTAGGGTTTTCCTTTATACTGAGAACTAATACTTTAGGTGATACAGAGGATGTGATTTTAAACTATTCAAATGACTTGTTTATTGTCACCATTTCACATTTGTACAATTCCTATAATTAAAAAAAAAAACTCTTAAGAAAATTATTAGTAAAAGATCTTTTCATTTATAGTATGGACATCTTGACTTACACACATTTTCTAGTGATATACTGTTTTCTGATGGCAGAAGGGAATAATCTGTTTTCTCTAGTTTTTTTTTTTCTTAGAAGTGGACATGTTAATCTGTAATCTGCCAAGAATTAAGTAAGGAAACATTGTTTGTTAGTGAACTATTGTCCTGCCTAGAGTCGCTGCTCYTGCCCTTGAGGTCAAGAGAGTTTGCATTTTTGAGACCAGATCTAGGTGTTGAGTCTGCAGAGTTTGGTCCGTACCTTACTTACAGCCTTACTTACAGCTTTTGGACAAATCTAGGCTTAACCACAGAATTTTGTTACACAGCCTCTCCAAAACCAGATCTTGWCATATCTGCTTCTGGTATTGCGTGTGAAAAATGTGCCTTGCATAGGTATCTTGGGCTTAGCACTTATCTGTACACCACAGGATTTTTTTGTTTTCACTTAAATTTCTACAATACTTACCTGTAACGTAGCTACTGCCTAAATCCCAGAAAAGCTGGATCTCATAGAATGCATTGTGAATCACCAATATTCAGTGAAGTAGATTTTGCCTGGGAATGTGGGATTTTAAGCTATGATAGTGATGCATTTTTGCTTGTAAACAATGACAATTCAAGGCTATAGGGAGGCCCAATTAGTCATCAAAATGTAAATCTTTTGAGATTTTACCCTTTCTTTTATTTGCAGTTTCCTATTTTTAGCAGAATATTTTACCTTTAAAACTTGAAAGTTGCAGTTGTTTATATATATATTTAGGTCTAGAACTGTTTGCCTTTTTTCTCTAGAAATAACTTCAGAAATAAATTTGCCAAAATATTTTACTCTGTTTGAAATTCTACTTGCCAACAGCAACCACATAAAATTTTAAGCTGGAATGTCTGTTGTGGAAAGCCTTATAAAAAAGAAATGAAGCCCAGAACCCCCAGGAACAGTCATGACCAGTGGAGCTGTGCATGTAATGGGGGAATAAAACACTGTTAACACTGTCATTATGTTTAATAGAAGTGCTTAGATCAGTTCTTACTCAGAGATAAAAGAAAAAGAAATAACCTAGTTATAAGACAGAACTGATAACCAAATGCTTTGAACAGTTATTTAATTATATTTTTTTCAATTTTAAAATTGAAAAGCATAATTKAAATTTGTATTTCAAAGCTGTTGTGCAGATAACTTAATTTTCAGCACTGTAGTCTAACTCAAGACCCGAAAATGGGCAGACAACATACATTTTTGAACATTCAGAAAGGTTCAAGTGCAGTGCTGGTGAAAACCCTGAGTTCTGATAATATCAAAGAAAGACAGCAGCTTCTGAGAAATAAAAATAAAAGGCAGAGCACTGCAAAAAACTGCTATATTTGACAGTGGTTTTCAGAAGAAAGCAAGCAATTTTGGTTTCCTCAAGCTATAAAGTGATAGTAAAAATGATCTCGAATCCTGAGAGGTTTGCAAAACACAAGATAAARCTGCCCTTGTACAGGTGGGCTTAACTTCTCTTCAGAGAGCTGGCTTCTGTACATGAGCAGACATTGTATCATGGYTCCAGATGCCTTGCTGACACYGAGGCAGACTCTTTGCTGGTTCATTCAAACTTCTGCAGAATARATCTGAGGAGAGTACAAAATTGCAYTGCCATCCCATTTTCRAAATGGTATTTGCTACTGTTAATTTAAAAATAAGTGTTGGGGTGGATAGTATTTAATTGTGGTGGATAATGACAACCTTACGAATTCCACTTGGATCTGTTGTGTTAGACTATTAAGACCATAAAAACCATGGTAATGTCCCATATCAAATAATAACATATGGCTTCAGTACATTACATTTCTTCTAATGTTATTCCATTTTTTTACATTGCCCATGTGCTTAATGGAAGATAGATAGATTAGATTTGTTAGATTGATAGGAGAGTCAATGTTCCTTTCTTCCCTTAATTAAGACTTTTAATATTTTTATCAAATAAATTAATTAAAGTTACCAGAAAAAAAAACCAAAAACAATGAAAACCATGCTAAATTTAAAAGAAAATGTAATAAAAATCTGTTATGTAGTAGAAAGAAAYTGTATTTGTGCAATTATGAGTCCATGTAAGTAGGTTCTTACAGAGGGAATGGAGAGAAACTGAGGGAATGCCCATTTGTTTCTCCATTTAGAAAAATTATCTTTCCACAGCCATTAACTAAGAAGACATATGGTATGATTTCACAGAARAATTTATGTATAGCAAATTATTCATGAATTCCCTGTTGTTCCTGAAACATGCATGCAGCACAAGTGTTGTGCGAGCTATTCCAAAAGAAAAAGATGTAAAAATATTTTGAAAGTGCATGATTATTTATTCYAAGATGTAAACCATATATTTAGAAGTAATCTTAAAATTCTTCTTTTTTTTAGTAAGACTTTAAAAAGAACATCTCATTTCTCACGAGGCATGTGTATGATATAAAAACACATGAGAAAGACCAAAAACTACCTAGAAAATTGCTAAATTTCGATCTGGAGACAGCAGTAAACTGACTAGTGTCACAAATAGTCAAGCATGATCTTAGATAATCCTGTCATGCCTATCCTTCTACTTAATTATATCTTTATGGGGGAAGCAGATTAAGGCAGATAGACTGGAGTCCAGGAGGTGRTTTTCAGAGGGCCAGGTATAGATTCTTTTTGTATGTTTCAAGAATTCTGTAAAAATTTTGACTGTCTAATGATAAGACGAAATACTTTTAGATGCCATATTATGCTCTTGGTATTTGAAACCACATTAATTCTTTCTTGTCTAAAAATTCAGAAAAAATACAGATGTTTAAGAGGCCATGAAATAAATTTAGTGCAGTGACAGAATTCTCTGTCTTAATTCTTAGATAAATCTTGAACAGTCAATATTTAACTTTTTAGTAATATTTATAGTAGGAATTTTATTATTATGTTCTTGTCTCATTCCTGTGAAGAAGGAGCTGTAGGATGGAAGTAAATGTCAGAGCCAAAGGCTTATTTGATTAAACTATGGCAACAGCATTAATCTTCAAAAGGAAATCAAGATAATAGAGGGGTCTGGATGGACCAGGAGAYTGATAATTGGTTATAAAGCTTTTGACCCTTGAGCCGGTAGTTCAGACTCAAGCTAAGCCAGTAGTGACTGAAAATCATTACTCTCTGATAGCAGTGCAATTGCTGTGTGAAATGGGTGATTGGTTTCATTCCAGTTTCTAGGAACTGGTACTCACATTGCAAAAATAGCTGCTCCCATTGTCAGGGGATGAAGGAAGAAAAGGATGAGAAAATTCTTTACRTGCTTATCTTAGGATGTATTTTGGACAGTGAGGGATAGGAGAAGCTTCAGTCCATTGGCACATTGAAAGCATCWACACCTACTGTCAGGCTCTTGTTAAGGAGTTAAAGCCACCTGTTTTGTCCACATGACATTTCTTATTGACATCAGTAAAAGAGAAACAGTGATGCAACTCTGTACACTTTTATTTCTTATACTAAGAATATTTCTTATTCTCATGGATTGTTTTCATCATTTTTACTAGGAAAGAAGGTGTATTTTGTTTTGTTCTGKTTTTTGTCACTTGTAATTCACAGAAAAATCTGTCATTCAAGTAGTTTATATGAATCTGTTTGACCTTGGAGTTGTGCTTGACCTGTTTTGAGTCAATGAATGACTCATATCTGAATTGACTTGCTAATGATTTGTAGCTGCTTGTCTGTGTTGGATTGCGTTCTTCCTCCTTAATTRGATGACCTGATGTTAATAATTAATGSCACYTGAAATCAGCATAATTTAATTCTATAAGAAATCATTTAGGYTGCTGGCAATCTSAAAAACCACAGAGTTAAAATGTTGGAGCATTRCAAACTTGGTAGKGTTGGGTTAATGGCTGGACTTGATAATATAAAAGGTCTTTTTTAACCTAAACAGTTATATGATTTGTCCTCCTCTTCTTTCTCTTCTGAGTAAAAGTTATATCTATCATCTCCTTCACTATCCATTTTTTTCCCTTCTTTTTAACTGTGGTGAATGTGGCAATATTKCTCAYTCAGRCACACTTCTCACTTCCTTTTGGTTTGMCAGTTTCTTYAGCCTGTTTTCTGAATCCTCAGCAAACCAGGAGGAACTCTATTGCTTCATCATGCTTGTATTCCCATGTTTTTTACAGGATTTATGCTTAATTTAATTATGTGTCTATTCTTGCCTATTTCTCTATCACCTTTTCTTTTAAATACCTTTAAACTTAAGTTTGATTGTCTACTGTGTATTGTCACTGTAAAGTGTTAGGTTTCTTTTCTTACAAATGCAGCCACTCTACCTCACCTGGAACTCTTCCCAAGTCCTGAGAATTTAAAGTGTAAATAATCCCTGTCTCATTTTTCTGTAGCTAGTCTAACTAGWGGACTTGACTAGTAGAGATTTTTGTGTAGCATTGGACCATTTAAAACTCAATTAATGCTCATGTTGTTGTTGTAAAAATTGTATTAAAAGACGCTGACTCAGAGGTTGCTGCATTCTTCTGTCCATCAAGAAAAAGCTGGTTCAGAAACCCACTGTACTTATGTAGGGTGTTTTGGAATCCTTTCAGATATATCTTTGTAAAATACCAAGTGCTAAAAAGGTGAAGAAAAATGATAATTTTATAGCTAATGCTGTTGGTTGTTTTAGTATAATGAGTGGGTCTCACAGACTGCCAGCAATGTCAGGAAACAGCCTCCATCTACTGCAGGGAAAACGCAGGGGTGGATGTAAAGACTTACCCTGAAATGCTGCAATTCATGTAGGTTTTATTACTGAATTTTGTCACAAGAATCTCAGAATTCAGCAAAAGAGTTAATGTTACTTGTTTTAATATTGATTTGTCAATAAGTAAACATGAAAGCATTATTAGCTATACATTGCTGCATAATTGTGTTGGAAGCGTATTTATCATATAAGCCCAGAAGGAAATGTTGTTCTTTACAAAATTGACTGCTATGGTTTTGAAGAGTTTGTTTGACTGCCAAATTTCTGCAAACACACTAATGTAATAAAATGAGGAATATTGAAAAGTACAGGGAGAAGTGAGACCTTTCAGTCTGTGATTAAGTTCTTTCTGAATGACCTTGTGTGTGGGGAGTTTTTGCTCAAAGATATTTGTTTCTGGAGAATAAATGTTGATATAAAGGGAATGTGAAAAAAACTCTAAAACACAGGCCCAGATGCCAGCTTCACAGAGGATGAATCATCACTTTCATTAGCAGTTGTGATCCACCTCTCCCCAGTGGGGGCAAGGGAGCACAGACAGAAAAGCACTGTGAAATTCAGTCTACCTGCAAAACCAAAAGAGAGTAAGGAACCATAATTTMATGCAGCACAATTTTGGTGACTTCCAGTTAAATGTTATACTTTGAAAAATATCTATAAATGAAAGTAAATGATATTTCATCAAATATTCTCATTCTTTTTCACTTGATACTTTCTACAGTTTCACAGATGATAACAATCCTAACAGCTTTGTTTTGTAAATGTGTTCATAATGTTCTCTGTGGATACATTCCAAGGTACTCATTGGCACCATAGTTCCCAGTCAATCTCCTCAGGTTAGATGATTAATGAAAACTGTATATTACAATTTTTGTGCTGTACTTTTCCTTCAGCTAAATAAACTTGATTATTTGCAGAAAAGATTTTTCAAATTTAATCAATGCAACTGAGAAAAAATCTATAAGGTTTACAGAACAGTCTTTATTTGCAGTAACAGTCATTGGGATCTCTTTTTCATTGTCAGTTTTTCGTAAGAGGTGCCAAGCAATATAAAACTAGGGCTGTATGCTGCATTTTAAGAATATTTTTAAGGAAACTGGAACTTGCAGTGCTAACAGCAAAAAGCTGGATTTTTTTTTTTCCTTGACTTTTATGAGGTTCTTTATTTATTTCTACATCAGCAGACTCTAGAGCCCAGCAGTGTGTGTAGTTCTGGACACATTTCAGCTGCTCTTTTGAACTGTTATTAAGTGTTATTGATCCATTAAGTTAATATTTTTACWATCAAATCCAATAATGTGAAGAACTAACACTGACAAAAGGCAACTGATTTTGTTTACAGCTTCTGTTTTCTGTTAGGAGTTTCTGCAATAAAAAGAAACTTGTACAGTGTTGGGATTCTTCTCCTTTTGGACTGCCTCCTTTTTTTTTTGTAAGTTTGGTTTTTGGCAGGTATTTTTAGTGTAAGGACCACAAGTAAATTCTTCAAAAAGAAAGGGAATGTGGTTGGTTTGGTAAGCTTGAAATAAAGAGAATTCTCCTGTTAAYGATAAGCAAACCTGGGTATGTTTACTTCTGGTGCTGCCTACCTCACAAATATGGTGAATTTAAATGTGAAATAGATCACCACAYCCATGTGGACTGAGTATTTGAATAGTACCAGCTATTGCATTGGGATCACTCTTACAGTAAATTCATTGTCAGTGAATAGAATGTCTTGRGCATAACAAAATGTGCTTAAATGATAYTAATAATTTCAAAATTTAATTCAACTAATTATTGAATAAATATTCCTTCCACTGACCTTAAAGAAAATTCTATGATTCCCTCCCCTTCCCCCCAGACCCTCAAAAGGAATTAAAAGTTCTGAAGGCACCAAAAGCAGTTCTGTATTAATTCAGTGGAGGGGAGTGGAAGAACWGTAAACATATTTATAAATATTGAGTTTATGTTTTAGTGTACTATTAGGTTTTCTTTTAATATTTTTCTAGAAGCATGGAGACTTGGGTTGTTAATGTCTTATGAATGGCTTATTCTCTTCTACAGGTATAATTCACCTGCAACTCCCAAGTTTGTACATTTCTAAAAGCCTCAATTTAATATAATATAATGGTTTGGCTAATGGTTTGGCTCAGAGTGGGTGTTATGCCTCACTTTAGGAGCCTCTTATCTTGGATAAGGAAACTGCYTAGGATATGAAAGAAGACAGCTTAGCTGTTTGTCTCCCCTTGAGTTTTCTCTTGTTTTATAGCTTTGTATCTGGATGCCATCTCTATCTTAATATCCCTCCAATCTTAGGTTTGGAATCCCATATATTTTCATTTCTCTTTTTCTCTTCCCCCCTATTAATTTAGCTTTCTGTCCAGCTGCATTAAAAAGTTCCATTATGCAAACAACTAGACAATAMATAAAAGCAGCAAAGAACCCTACAAGTTTTCATCCTTTTGAAGTAATAGAAAAGAYTTTCCAGTATTTTTTGTTTGCTTACCTCCACCTTCATCATCTAAACATCAGACTGAGGTTCAAAGAACAGTGTGTCTCTGAGCTGTAATRCGAACCAGATCAGGATGGGCTAGTTATAGAAGTTGCTTCTGTGAGTTACAGAATTGCATTTATGAGAAAAATTACAATTCTGCCATGTATAATACTGATTTATACCATTATAGTAGTGACAAAATCGGCTGTAAAACCATTGTGAAAAGAACAAATCATTATATGAGATGTCCCTAGCTTGTATTGTTGCTGCTCCATCCTTTTCAAAAAGTTCTTTGTATGTTTATTTTTCATGCTGTGATGAATGATAGCTAACACAAAGGAAAMCCAGCCAAGGCAGTGCATACAAATCAGAGCTGTATTATATGTTCTGCAGTAATGTCTACTGGCTCTAAAATCCCCCAAGTTTTAGACAGCTAGCAATAAGGAATGYGAGCAGTTTAATTCTGAATATTTGCTCAGTGGGCCCCATCAGCTTCAAGGGATTTCTGTGTCCTGCTCCTCACCTTGCTATTTTCAGTCAAGAGGCACAGAAAAAGTGCTGTKTGGTGATCTGTTAATATTTTTTATGCTAGATGGATTTTCTAACAACACATCATTGTGCTTTGGCTGTTATTCTTCCCATTTTAACAAGAAACAATTGTTGACAATGACAATTTAACTTGTGTATGCTTGTTACAGACTAGTAACAAGTGACCCAGTCAGTTGAGGATTGTGGTGAATAAGGCCAGCTAAGGGCTGAACTTCATTTGTATAAGGTCTTGGAAGATGTGGYTTCATATTCACAGGTAGACTTTTTAAAAGATATCTCTTCATCTCAAAGAAATCTGTAATAATTGTGATGAACTTACTGTGYTAAACCTGGTGGATTCAGTCCTCACTTTTCAGTTGGTGGATTGTTTTTTTTTATTTGTTTGTTTGCTGTAATTTTTATATTAAACAGAATTTAGTTTTAGGCACACTAAACAGAGCTCAAGAAATTGAGGATTCTAATTATCCTGACTGCATAGCTCAACAAAATTACTTGATGCAATCTAGAGATATTTCACTGCTACAGACCAATTCACTTTTTACAAAGAGCTGTACTGTATGYTACATTCTTCAGACTATTTCAATTTAGATGTAGATTGGAGAAAATAAAAGTACCTTTACTGCCTATTCTGTACCTCTTAAAGGACAGAAGCTGATTTTCTCTCTGAGATTTATTTTAATTATGCTTTTTTTCTTGTATTTGTATGATGTTATTTTTGTCAAATGGTATTTGTTTTCAAAGGCATACCTGGGCAGAACCCTTTTCACACAGGTAAAAACCARTGTCTTAGRCTTCCTCATGTTTATAAATACACTMTTTTTTCCTTCAGTTGTTGCATATAGAGTGTACTTTAAAATTATTTTACTGCATTTTGGACAACATTTTAATGCCAGGGATGACAAAAAAAAACAATCAGATATGAATTTGATAACATTAGTTATAATGCATTTTTAGGTAAAAGCTAAGATGAGTTTAAAGCACAGCCTCCAAAAGATGGCAAAGGTTGGTGAAATTTTGGGGTTATATTTTATTTTTAGTAATGTGGTTTGTGAAACAGGATCTGGATCTTAATTTTTTTTTGCTGAAGTGTGTCTTTGCTGTCTTTGGGACAAAGAGCACAAGGCAATTTTCAGTTACATACCTTCTCTTACAAAACTCTGGGCTTCTGACTAGTCAAAAGAAATTAGGAAATTGAGATTATATCTCAGTGACTCTGACAAATAAATGAAAAGAACTTATCTGATGTCAATGTGATCAGCACTTGCTATCTTGACTAGGCTTTCTGGAATTGTGCCAGAGGAGCTTGGGATGTGACTATCATTTCTGCTTAGTAAAATGGTTTGGATGATATATTTTCATGTGCTTTGTCTTTAAAATATTATTTTTTGACATCTGGATTGTAATTTAAATTTCATTTTGTTTCAGGACACTCAGGTAGCAATGTAATGAGGAGGATAATAGAGAGTAACCAATGTGGAATTACTTTATTAAATTTTCTTTGAAATTTGATGACATCAGCAATGAATAGACTATCTTCTAAGAATGCCAGTGTATGGACAAAGATGAACCTTGGCAGGCTCAGTCTATGATTTGTTGTTGATAATGATTTTATATTCTCACTGTATTTATTATGAAAKAAAATTTTAAACTGCTTGATTATAAAATTAGGCACATAATTAAAAATCTGACTCAGTTTTTCAAATGGCTTAGATAACCTTCTAAGTGTTTGATACKTTTATATTGATACGTGCATAGAAGTAGAGATGTGGAAATCAACATAATAATGAATACATAATAAAGAGATAATTAGAATAATAAAAAGCTATGTATTCACCTCTAATTGTTGGAATGTTAGGTTTAGCTACATATATTTATGGAGGAGGAAAATAATCTCTGGATGTGTGAACTGTGAACTTTGAAGAGCTTAATGGATAAAGCAARCATTACATAACTGTCTGCTCTGTCCCTCACAGCTCAGTCCCTCCCCTTCTTTTTACTGTGGGTTTTTACAGTGGAACATATTGGTAGAAARTGAGCAGGGTGGGCAGTAATCAAGGTCATCACAGTATCAGCCAGTCTGGAAAAACAAGAGTGATAAACAAGGGGAAGGACAGCCCTTTGCTGTTRTCAAAGAAATACTACAGGAGAGATCAGGAGGCAGCTTGGTTGTGGGACAGCAATCCATAATTTACTTTGCAGATGTCTCTGTAATTTAAGCAGCAGGCAGAACAACCGCACAGTTGTAGATGCTCTGGGGAAAGGATACCCAGAGCCTTTTAAATCATGGTAAGGATTAAAAGCAATGAACATTCATCTTCTTAGCCTCATAAAGTGGTATTGCAAAGCCAAGGATTATAACTTACTGTGCATGTAATCTTTGTTCAGGGATAGAGGGTGTCAAAGACTTAAAATGCTCCTCTCTATTAACAGTAGTGCCTACCTTTTGATAGGAAAAAAAAAATGTTGTAAAACAGCTCCTAAAGGAATTTCTGCTATTAAAAGAATACTTAACATTTCCCACAAAAGAAGAAAAAAAATATTGATTCTTACTGAGCTCATTGTTTCCAAGCCCTCATCTGTTTTTAAAATTTAAAATTTATAAATATATTTTAAAGCCTTGCTTAACRGGCACAACACAAAAATAATACTTACCTTTCCCATTTTAAATTGGTGGACTCCTGAACAACCCTTTGCCTTGGAATTGAATTGCCTTTTGCTTTGTTTGAATTCAGCTACTTTTTCAAGTATAAATATTTAACTCAAATACTCATTGTGATTGAARCACAACCCTGCAATGAAAAAACATAGCATGTGTTCAGTCTGCAGAATAAACACCATAAAGCCTGAATTTATCTGTTCTGTTTGTAAATGTTGCCACTATACCTGCAATTAMGTTTTATTCACCAATAAATTGAAAATATTTTACTTCCATATTCAGAGTTCAGTGTAGAGGGACTGAAAACATTTGCAAGAGAAATGAATGTATGTGATGTCATAAGGAGCCCCTTTCAAAGCCCTGCTAACCAGGAAAATGAGAGAAGCAAGACCTTTTGGGTTTTGGTTAATGTTATTTATTTTTCAAAATTCTGAGTGGTGACTCAAAATTCTATGCATTTCTGTCAATGAGGAAATACAGGAATCTAATGTTCAACAGAGTCCTGTGCTGTATGAGTGACAATGGTGGTGATCAGCTTTCAACATGTAYTATGAAGAAAACAAAATTTACRTCTTMTAAAGSTGTAATACATTAYATAATTAGYACAACAAACTGAGAAACCAAGARAGATGGAGAGAGACYTTTCACAAGGACATRAAARGACAAGGGGGAATGGCATCAAATGGAAAGACATTTAGATTAGATATTAGGAAAAAATATCTTTACTGTAAGGGTGATAAGGCACTGGAACAAGTTGCTGAGGGTTGTGGGTGCCTTAGCCCTAGAAACGTTGAAAGCAGGTTGATGGGTCCCTGAGCAACCTGGTCTAGTGAAAGGTGTCCATACTCACAGCAAGGGGGTTGAGAAGAGATGGTCTTTAAGGTCCCTTCCAACCCAGGCTCTTCTGTGATTCTGTAATCTAAAGGTGAAAGAGTTGGACCACAATCTTGAAAATAAAAAAAAAAAAAAAAAAGTGTATGTAGTTTGAGTCTCTTGATATTTCAAACCTTTGGACCCTCAAGAGACAGGCAAACATGGCATTAGGATGTTTATATTCAGTCATTATGTAGAGTGTTTTCTAGAGAGCACTTCCTACGTATTGTCAGAACATCATAATCAGGAGAATATTGGTTTGTCAACTGCTTCAGGCCAGACCATTTGATATCTGCTTAAACAATGCTGTAAAGTTTTACAGGCCCCCAGTAATTTTAATCTTTTTGTGGTAGCTCTTTYCTCTGATTAGCTCATAAAGTTTGTACTGGAAATGTCTTCCTGATTTTTCTGTGGTGATTTTTCTTCTAATTCAACCATTTTCCTTTCTTCACTTTTTTCCTACTTTGATGATCTGAAAGTTCATTTAGTTTCTAGTACCCCATTGGGATGCTTGATTACTCTAGAAATCTAGCCAATAAAACAGATGATGCAGGAAGAGAGAGTTTGCTCATACGTCTACCGTGCTAGTCAGGAATGATGTTGTTGCTATGACACTAAACACTGGTCTTGAATACTGTTTGTAGACAGACTGTTTACTTTCTCTGATTTTATGTAAACTTGAAAATKAGTTCTTTATGATCAAAATTCATTTTCAATATATAAATATATGCTACATGCACAGTTTCTTATCCTCATAAATCACATCAGTCTGCATTCATGGGTCCTGGAATGGATCATAGGTTAAGAGTCCATGATTCATGAGAACCATTGAAGTAAAACCATGAAAGAAACATCTGGCTATTTAGTGAACTGGCAGAAACTGCTCTTTGTTTAGGAAGTTTATTTTGGCTTAATGTAAATGTCTTTGTATTCTTTTTAATAAGGCCTTCTATAATATGTACTATGCATGACAGACATAGAACATGCTGTTTTGAGAAAACAGGATGATGTTGTTACAAATGCATAGCTGCGACATGTTTTTATAGTCTTATGTTGAACACATGCGCCTTTCAATACCAGTTATTAATTTGGAATTCTTTAGATTTTAGTGCCATTTTGGGATTATTTTAAAAAACGCTAATTTTCTGAGCATGTGTCAGAAACAGGCTGATTGAAAACAGCTTTCAAAGAATATACCTGATGGCATTGTGAATTCAAGAAATAAATTAATCTGATCCAAGGTAATCAAGTTTTTTAGAAAATTATGAATTTGTTTCTCATGGTTGAAGGGATAGAGCTTCAACCAGAAGCCAGATAGATTAAACTGGAAATCTGCAATATTCTTCATGTGAAACAAATGATTAAAAGTGGCAAGTTGTTGCAATGTCATGGAAATAACTGCTAAAGAAATTGTTTATAAATTTTACCAGAAAAATGGAATGTTTTGGAGAGGATAAGTTTCCTTAGATATTAAAAAAAAATCCTATCTGAAGTGTCACAAACAAATTGCTTGTAAGCAATTATTATGTCTCTATTTTTGCCTGTCCATCTTGTGACGTCATGGCTGCCACCCAWATCTCAAGATTGTTTGGTTAGCTGCTGTTGCAACATAAGCCTGTTGAATTTCTTTGATATTGACCAGGTCAAAACATGGGAAATCTATATTCCCTAGTGATGTGAAACAAAACAAACAAACAAAAATTTCTTAGTTCCTTTCTTATATCTACCATTCACCTGACCRAGCCAAAAATCTTTATTTGTTTAGAAATCTGCTGTAAAAGTTACAGATGTAATCAATGTCACTGTTGCACAGTTCTAATCTTAARACATAATGTTTCTGGTTTGCTGATAAGTGACCTCACTTGTAACATTTTGACTTCAAAAATGASAGCTAAAAAATAAATTGAATAGTAGAAATTCAGATATTTGGAATAAATTATGTCAAAGCTCTCTAATCTTGTAGCTTTATGGAGAGAGTGTAAAACAGCTGCCTTAAATTCTGACTAARAATTTTGKTACTGTTTCCCTTAGTGTTTTAATCTGTGCTTGATCTTGATGTATCAAAAAAGAGAAAGAACAAAGTTGTTTGTGGAACTTGCTTTATAATGAAAAGATATCTTACGTTCRAAGTGAAAGTGTGTGGTCATAAGGATTTTRTTATGGGCATAGACCTGGCTTTATTCAATACTATCATTAACCTGATGGGTGATGAAATAGAAATCTGTTTTTCTTATCCATTTTGTAGATAAATTTGCCATCTAAAAAGCTGATGAGATTTAAGTGTGTAGAGGCTAGACTYTGCATTCAAAATAACCCTGAGAAATGGAGAAGTAACCACTAAAAGATGTGGTGAAACTTAGACAAATAGAATATCCTTGCATAAAAATGACCAGAAACAAAWTACAGACTGAGGAACAATTGATTAGGTTGCTACTCAGGGRAAGGAAGGAAGAGAGGAAGGATTGYAAASTGAAGTGATGCTGCAAAATTATTTCAGAAAGAAGCTTGAAAAATTCGGGATGTGCTCTGGTGACTGAAGAAAAGCAAATTTTGCACAGATCCTCCAAACAAGGCCCAAAAGACAGTACAGGAAACTACTGTAAAGACATCTCATGTTAATTTCTTAGAGAATCATGGAGTTCTCCTAAAGCTCACATTTGGGCCCCGGAAGGAGAAGGCAGGGATTGGGGGCAGTCAGGACCTTCATGCCTGGCCAACCTGATTGCTTTCTGCTTTGTAAGCATGGAGAAGGGAATGGGTAATCTTTGCCTTGATTCAAATAAGCCTTACATTGTTAGTGTTGAATATTGCACTCTTAATGGTAGAAAACAGGAGGGATAAAAAGCTGGTTGGAAGGCTGAGATAAAAGCATATATCAYGTGCTGTTTGAAGGTCTGTGATAAATTAAATACGTGAGAGGTCTAACCTGGGCCAGCAGAGGTGGYATCTAGGCTGTATTCATAGGGAAACAGAAAGGAGATTGAGGGAGAAGGATTATCCCTCTACTGCTCAGAGTTTATGAGACCTCATCTAGCTACTACTTACAGTTTTGGGCTGTAAGTAGTAAGACATCAAGACATCAAACAGCTGAATTGGGACTAGTAAATGATCTCCAAGCTARCTGGAGCATTTTTTCTTTGAGGAGAGAATGTAGGATCAGGGCTTGTTCAATCTTTGCTTTGGGAGAAGGTGTCAGCAGCTTGCCTATGCCATGAAGGGGGTAAGCAAAAAGATGGAGCTGGGCTCTTCATGGGCATGCATCAGAGAGAATTAAAGGGTACAGGTGTAAACTGAAACAAGTGGGGTTCAAACTGGATGGATGGAAAGAGCTTGTAAGTCTTAGGACTGTCAAAGTGAGGAACAGGTTTTTTCAGAGACTGTTTAGTTGCTCTGTTCTTGGACGTGTTCGAGACCAAACTGAATAAAGACCTGAGCRTAGTGGTCTGACCTCACAGCTTACTCCTGTTCTGAGTTGAAAATTGGACAAAAGATGTCCTRATGTCTCTTCAGCCTGAATAATTCTGTGATTCTATATATAGTTTAGGAGACAATTTTTCATCTCTMTTCAGCTCCAGTAATGCTTTTGTAATGTTTTTGACATTATACTTTGAGATATCTTATTGGATAAAAAAAACCCCAGTCATTGCATGAGACAACCTTTGAACAAGTATATCTTCAAAGTAAAGTGAAGATGAAAAAAAATTAGAAATCTTAATCCTCCATGATAAGTTCCTGAAAGAGGGGAGAATAACTTTTTTTTTCCCCAGTACAAGTAGGGCAAGAATTAAGTGCTTTTTAACTTTATAGCAATAGACTTGGATGACATAGAATTAAAAATCTTTTTATGGAAAATATAACTGAAACAGATTGTGTAGGAAAATCATGAATTCTTCATTACTAGAGATATTTAAGAACATAAACATGTGTCAGAGACACTGATTTCTGAGAGTAGAAAATGGAATATTTGAATATATTTTTATTGTGTATTGAAAGGCTAAGCTAAAATGATTTTAAGCTTTCCTGACCTCAAGCCTCTATTGTTTTCAACATAACTGGGAGGTAATTTAAAAAAAAAAAAACCTTCCGACACTGAGTGTGTCAGGATTTCTTCAAAGACTGACTTAGCTGTCGGTTTCACTACTTTTCTCTGTGAGATTTATGTCAAATCATGTTAAAATATAACAGTACGTTTCTATACGTGTCTATGTAAAAACCACGCAATCTTTTCAGAGTTTGGACTGCTGCAATTCAAGCATTCACAGCATTTATCCTTAAAGGCTTCAAATAAAATACTTATATGCTGCCTCTTTTTTTGATTTTTTTTCTTACTGCAGCTCATTAAAAGAGTGAAAATCAAGCCATTAGGCTGTTATCATCTTATAAAGTTTAGTTATCTGAAACAGAAATTGCAGCTGACCCAGGAATAAGTGATCCTGTTTATTTCAGCTGTTTTGGAATCACAACTGTTCATTTTCCACCATGCAGGCTGGGTAAGATAACCTTGTCTGAAGTATGGATTTCTGATGCTTCTTTTTCAGCTTCCCTTTAACTCTGTTTTTTGCTGGAATGCAGACAAGCTAGAGGTGAGAATTAGGGTAGACTGCTACTCTGMCTATATGGAGATGAGGCTTAAGGCTCTAATTCTTGGAAGATTAAAGGCTCTAAGTGAAATGAATTGTAAAGGGAATAATCTCTTTCTTATATTGTCAATGTTGATAGCTACTCTAAAGGTCAAACCCCAGTTTTAGTCCRAGTGGTCTCTGAAGCAGACACATCATCTTGTGCAAGGACTGACTCATGGACMAAGTAATTTTAGAGCTGGATAAACAAAGGAAAGAAATTAATTTTTATTGCAATGTGCCCTCTACACTGTGTTTTTTTAAGTGTTATTTATTTTGCTCTACAGTCCTGTTTCATTTTTTTGATTTCAGTCATACCTTGCAGACCCCATTAAGAACTAATTAGAAGCAAGAAAAACCTCTCTTTAGTTGTAGACTATGTGAGTTACAGTGGTATTTCACCCAACTGCTCAGGTGACAGAGGGATAACAACAGAAAAAAGGTAGAATACAGTTTTAGCTTAGTTTTTTTTTAATATTCCTTTGGATGACTTTGTGGAGTATAATGGATGAAAAACTGAGATACCTCGGATGGTTTTCTGTGAAAATGCAGGTTTGTACTGAGTAAACTGGCAAATATTTCCATGTTAATGGGCAGCTCCCATTTATTACCTTCATAAATTTTGATACTGCCTGTGGGGTGACTCTTATGTGCTTAATGTCTGATGACTCTTGAAGAGAAATGTGTTCTGACTTGCTCATTCTTCAGGGTGTCAGTAGTTCTGTGCAGGATGTTGAGACACTTGAGCAGGTCCAGAGGAGGRYAATGGGGCTGGTGAGGGGCTTGGAACACAAGCCCTGTGAGTAATGGCTGAGGGAASTAGGGGGTGTTTAGCCTGGAGAAAAGGAGACTCAGAGGTGATCTTATCACTCTCTACAACTTCCTGAAAGGTGGCTGTAGTCAGGTGGGGGTTGGTCTCTTTCTCCAGGCAGCACCTGACTGAATGAGAAGACACAGTCTGAACCTGAGCCAAGGGAAATATAGTTTGGATATTAGGAAAAAGTTTTTAATGGCAAGAATAATAAAGTACTTGAATGGCCTGCCCAGGATGGTGGTGGAGTCACCATCCTTGGATGTGTTTAAAAAAAAGACTGAATGTGGCACTCAGTGCCATGGTTTAGTTGAGGTGTTAGGGCGGGGTTGAACTCGATGCTCTTGGAGGTCTCTTCCAACTTAGACATTCTGTGATTCTGTTAAAAGCTGTGACTCTCATGAGCCTGAGGTTTTTCCCTCACCATTGGCAGTATTACATTAATATAATCAGTAGGGAGAGCTCCACTTTAGATTCTAATTGCCTGATCTAATTGCCACAAAGGATGTACTTATTAGAACAAATTAAAGATTTTCCATTTTTTTACTGAAGTCATGGTATTGTCATCTGACATGTTGCATGTTGAGTGTGTGCTACAAATCACAGTTTGTGTATTTTTATCRCTCACTTGATTTAAGTTGCATTTTACATTGATTTATTTATATTGATAAAGACAGTAGTGGCTTCTCAAATTTTACTGTATTATATTTTATTAAATTATATATTGTAATAGTATAATATACAATTTATTAACTTTGCAACTAAGGCTGGTGTGGTAGCAAGTATGTTACAGAAAACTGAAAAGGTTATGAACCAGTAAGAATCAATTTGGATTGATTCTGCTTGCTATCTCACCTACCAAGACCTTTGACATCTGCAGTTCATTTTGTGTCCTGTAACTTATGATACCAAGATCAGATGGGAGTGTTGACTCTATGACCTTGGCAAGTAGAGTACAATGAAATATTATCCGAAGCTCATTTAGCATCACCTGACATATGATGATTTGTATAAGGTCTTCTATCCTGAACCCTTAGGCACTTGATTTTGTAGTAAAGGTTTCCTCATATTGTTTGCATTTTTTCTAGTAGGCTGAATGGTTTCTTTCTGAAAGCTGGCATACCTCATGTTGAGCAGTTTGTCCTTACCATTGCTACAGATATTTGAGAGAAATGGAGAAGAATATAGAAGTAGAATATAGAAGAGCCTATTGATGTTCAATTATCCCAACACTTCCTTACCTGGAAACAAGAAATGGACTAGGGAGGTAAACAGAACAAGTAACAAGATATAAAGTACCTTTTTGTCCCAGTCATTTTCTATTAGGAACAAAAGATTTGTTCTTTGACTGAAGAAATAATTGGGCTAGAAATGATAAGTATTTAACTGTCTGAAAGTGCTAATACTCTCAGACAGTTCTACCCAAAGTATTAAATAATAGAGTAAATGCCAGCTTTGTCTGCTTCTGGATCCCACCAGCTGGTTGGTAAGAACATTAAATTTTCTTTGTGAATAAACGTGGAAGCTTGAGAAAAAGTTGTGCACACTTRCATGATCAGCTGTTGGTATGATTAAATGTAGCAGACCTCTGTGGATAAAAAAGGAATATTACAGACATGAAAGTGAGGCAAGAAGGTAGCCTGCAAAAGGAATGCTTTATTGTAAAAATCAACAAGAGAGGACTCCTCTTACAGTATTATGTTGTTTTTCTCATTAATGTGTATTTCTGCTGTCATTCCCCTCCATACCCCCCATGTACAGACCAGCTATAAGGTGCTTCASTGTATCRCTTACAGCTGAGTTTTTGGTAAGTRTYGATGTATTTCRRTRCACTTTTCCATAAATTCATWAAATTTGARAAAAAWTTTATCYGACAATTAATTCTCTTTATGGAAAGAAAGTATTTTTGTCACCATGGTGRCAAAGGAGATAATAAATTTGCACAAGTTTCAAGAAATAGAGATGGCTAAGATTTGAGGATAAATGTCACATTCTTTCATAATACTAGACATCTGAAGCATTTCTCTGAATTTCTCACAATCCCTTTACAAATGATCTACATAAAACCTTTTGCTGAGTTTTCCAGCTTTAAAGACAGTCTGGGTTTTTTTGAACACTTATTTTAAGAAAATTAATAATGAAGATAACTTTGTTCCTTGAACAAAAGCATACAGGACTACTGTGTGAAATCTCTTTCCCATCTCATCTTTTTTTGCTATGATGTATTTTAGACAAGTGGGTGGGTGTCAGGGTAGGGCCAATATTTTAATATATATAAATCTGTATTCAAGATTGAAAATATGAAATATTTTCTCTAATTCAGAGATACATTTTAGCAGATGGTTATAAAAAATRTTGAAAAATATTCTTGCATAAGTTTCAAGATCTCATATATGGGCCTTGCATGGGATATTTTTGTTATCCTTGAAGTGTTATTTGGTGACAGAAAGTTAAGTCATGATCTGTCTCATTAATCGTAGATTTTATTGTATTTTTATACTGCACTTTCCAAATATTTTGTTAGCAGCAAACCAGTTTTCTACAGTTGCACATTTTAATAAGAGTTTTAAAATGTTTTTTGTAGGTGTAGTAGAAGGTTTTGTATGATCTGYTACATTTACATGACTTTTTATATTTGTCCATGATGAGTTGAAAAGCCACTATTACACCACAAGTATGACAAGCTTTGTTACAATTAATGCTAAATAATGTACAATAATCTCTAGTCAACCCATAAAGTGTAAAATTATTTTTTCTTTTCAACAGTTTTTTTGACCGTGATAGTTTTTTTTTCTGACCTATATAAGGAGAGAAGCTAGTGCACAGAAATTGCARGAGTAATTTCAAGGTCATGATCATTACAATTTTTTCTCAGTATGGGATGACAGTAGGTTCAGAATATGAAGTCAGTATTTAGTATGTGCTAAAATTATACTGTAAAGTTGACTCATAAGTAGATTTAGATGTCATGAATCTGACTATGGAAAATGCTCTTACTGAAATAGAGTAGGTTTAGATTAGATCTCCTATAAGAAATCTTAGAAGTCAGGATTTYCTTTGTATTTTAGTAAGAATTGAAGTATGTGAATAAATGTTGTTTTAATTTACAGTTGAAAAGAAAAAAAAAACACTTTTGTTTGACATGGTAAAACTGACTTCTATTCTGTCAGTGATTTCTAGATTTTTGGTTTTATTTGTCCAGTTCTGACCACATTTTTTAGATTAGAAGTACTASTTAATGTTTTATTCAAATGAGACTTTTATTCACTTTAAATTTCTGGATATTTTTTTTTTCTCTAGAAACCTTATCCTTTAATAAGTTTAAAGGGAAAACTTTCCTTTTTTTTCTCTTTCATGGCATGATAATGAAAATACCTTCTACAGTTCCCTCAGTTAAAAAACACCAAATAACACAGCACAGAAAAAGCAAGGGATAAAACCCTGCATTATGTAGTGCTCACTGGGCCTGAATGAAAATTTCAAGAATGGTCTGGTAATATTTCCATGCATAAACTTATTTCTTCTACCAAAAGAAATTGAGTTGGTGTAAGTTCCAAGGCCATGATCTGCATGTAAGACTCACAGAGCCTTTTCCCTAAAATATACTATTGCCTTTGTACAAGCAGCCTTTTCTCTCAGTSTACTTGGGTTTTCTAATGACACTGTGCATGTATGGATTACACTTATAAAACAGACATCCAAGATGTACAGGAAGGATTAAATTTTAAATAGAATCTCATATTTAGTGTTTATTGTGGTACAGGCTTGGATAATTCTCTTTGCCTGTATTGTTTTTGTGTGTGTGTGGTTTTTTTTTTAATGGCTACATTTGTTCAGATATTCTACATAAAATAAAAGTTTAAATGGCAATGATACATATTGTTGAGTGGCATTTACTTTTTTTCTGTATTTATGTGACAAAATAATTATGAGACTTTCTTTAAGAGTTTTGGGATATTCTTCACTGCACTGTGCGGAGTGTATTGTATAAGCAGAAGGAAGAGGGAAATAAATTAAAAAACTGCTATTCTCAAGCCATTATTTGACAATCAGTAATTCAGAAATGAATGCAGTGAAAGCCTTTAAGGGAGAAGGGAATTCATTTCAGTTTGGTCATAAAGTGAGGTAATGCAGAGAGAGGTTTTGGGGAGGGAAAGGTACTATGCAAGCCCCATCCTCTCTGCTGATACTAGAAGGAATGCTTTTCTCTATCACTTAATTTTATTCTGAAGTTCAGTGTRGATTACAATCTGGTTATGTGCTCTGGATTAAGATGGGAGAAGTCCCGCGTCAATGATTAAATGTCAAATGATTAAAGACATAAAGTTATAAAGGAACATATGCTGGGGAGGAGTAAAGCTAGGGGGATAAAAGGGGAAATATAAAAGTTTGTCTCTTCTGAAATCTGTATGTTGTGTTGCACAATAATAAATTGACAAAATCTTAGTGATATTTAACAAGAATGGAGTGGCTGTTAAAATGGGGATGACTGCTGTGTGTTTACTGATACCTTTTAAGAGAAGAGATCTTTGGTGGTAAAAATCTGGTTTCAAAGAAAATGCGTCTGTAGCTCACTAAAGCAGCTTAGGCATAAAGAGACTTCACAGGGTTGTGAAACTCCAGAAGCAAAATTGTATGCAAAAAATTGGTATTGATAATAACAAAATGGCAATTGAATTCTTACTTTGTTCAGTTTCTGTGTATAAGTATTTTCARAAAAGATATTTTTAAAGTAGGCAACTAGGACTACCTGGTTTTCTGCAATTACGCAGACAAACTGAAGTTTCTTTTCTTTTTTACTTTCTGAGATTTTTTGATAGTTTTTGTGAAGTCTTACAAAACTACTGGGTAGGTGTAAATTCTGCTCCATACTCAAGTTCAGTAATTTTACCAAACATTTTTTAGTGTTTACCACATAGTGCTTAGWCTGGGGTTTAGAAGGCAGATCTCCATTGCTCTAAGGGCTTTGCTGGGTATTTCAACATTGCTCTGTTAATGGCTTGTCCTGGTTCTGGCTCAGATCAGCAGAAGAGGGTACAGCCAAGACATTATGTTCTTGACATCACATTATGTCATCGCCAGGGGCAGGGAACAGCTTCCAGGAAGGAAGGTAATGCTTTTCCAGTGGAACAAGTGTGACTGCTGCAGCAGTGGGGTAATGATGGTCCTGACCAGAGACAGTGGCTTGGGTGGAATGGCTGTGGCCAGATCAGGCTTCTGCACGCTCCTTTCAGTGCAATTTTGTTATTAATGTTGATGCYGTTACTGTTTATTTTCTTATCCCATTGCTGTTTCCAATGAATTMTTCTTATCTCAACMCATGATCTTTATTGATTGTGCCTTCAACTCTCCTCTTCCACCCATGGAGAAAGAGGGCAGGAAAGAAGAGTGTGAGTAGCATGTGGCTTTGGASTCTYGGGGGGCATTAAATTGAGRACTRCCATTCCTAAACCATGACATGTTTAAGAAAATTATTTCTTTTTAATAGAAGATAAAATTCAACAAGTCTTGGAAGCTGCTCTTATGGTATATTCTATATCCTTGGTATAAGGCATTCTGCTGGACTGAAACTGCCCAGACAAAACAACAAAAAAAAAGTTAAATCCATATTTCACATGTTTTTTTTTGCAAACTCTTTATCATCAACAGTATGTGTAGAGGGGAAAACATTATTGTTCTTTTTTGTGAGTCCAAATGAAAGGTGGTATCATTGTTATACTTGTGTGGACTTCATTCTCTAAATGTGTGTACAATTCATCATCCTAAGGARTCTTCAGATGAGGGTAGAYGCTAAGTCATCCAAAAAAAWTTGAGACCATTCCATATGAGCACAGAGGCACTCAGGAAACATGCTTTCTGATTGGGGTATTTATGGGCTTATACTTGAATTTGAGGATGAGATTGCTTAACTTGAGAGTTCTTTCCAAATGCTGTTTTTGTTTCTTACCTTTTTTTTTTTATTCCAACTTTGCGCTTATTCTGTGTTTTCAAAAGGGAGAGTGTAGCATTATTCACATTGCTGCAATTGTCTATGCATTGTACTGATGTTTTTAAAGGGAAATCAAAACTTTCATATGTGGCTGTCAGAAGCACCTTTACTTTGGCAGTCACTTCACATGGGGTTTAGTTTAACATCTGCCATTGCCATATCCTTTTTTTTTTTCCTATTCAATTGCAAGATAATTTGGCTTACTGCAATGATTCTCAGTTGCTTATTTTTTGGCTAGTACACTATAGTCAGTCAAACACAATTTTAAACTGCTCTTGGAGCCCACTTTCTGTCTTGCTACAAGGACACGTATATTTGCATGAYACCTTTTTGTTTTGTCTATTGCAGCTGGCTTTTATTATTGTCTCAAAGGAAGAAGTACACATAAAATGTATTAGATCAAGAAGGAAAGAAAGCAAAGGAGTAGAAAAACAGAAGTGAGGGAGATTCAGGAGCAAAAGAGGAACTGAAGAAAAATATGGAATTAGCAGTGAAAGTCTTAGATTTATTTGGTACACACATGCACAAAAGGAGAGTTTAGAGAAAGGAAGACACACTCAACACTTGCCAAAGCATTTTGACTATCATGTTTGGAAACATTCTACTCTAATAACCTCCAGCATGAAATCACACCTTAATAGATGCTGTAAATGTGTGTAATAATCATCTTCTTGTAAWATGTGACTCAAAGAGGGACTCTTAATTATTAGCTAAAAATTTTTCTCCTGTGAATTGATATAATGAAGTTTTTATCCCAGGTATAAGTCTCAAAATAGAACAGATAAAGAAAAAAGACATTTTCCATCTCTTTTTTATTTGTAGATGCTTGAATAACATGGCCTTGATTCTGTGGGATAAGTGTGGGTGTTTGTAATTTGACTTCACTAGGAAGGAGGTTTCTTTAAGTTTGCTGTATTACAGCTCTCTTTTGGTGTAGCAAATATGTGAGGTCTTGTTTCCTGGTTTTTATTGGTTTGCTTCTCTGGGGAGATTTTGTTTTTTGGTTTTTTTTTTTCTTTTTTTGTTTGCTCATTTGGGTTTTTCCAAGAAGACCAGAAAGTGAGAATTAAAATGGTAGATTAACTGATCCTTACATGATGATGTTGAAATTTTCAATTTTTGATTGTAACAGAGAAAACACACTGAAAGCAAATAATCCATGTGTTTAGATATTTTTCTGCTTCTTATGAAGCTGTTTTCTTTCAAAACCACTGCCTTCCTTTAGAAAATACAAAACTTATAGTATTTTCATGATTTTCTGAAAAACCAATTGTGAAGGACCTTAATTGAGACATCAGACCAGGAAAAAAATGTATTAAAGTAACAATTCATGAGCATGAACGATGGATTTATAGAATAGACTATGAATAGGATTTGATTCACTATCTTCTGGTCCATAAATGAGCATTAAAGAAACAATTTTTTTGCTTATATTTGTAACAATTTCACCATGTGGGAACACACAGTCATACTGTATTTCTAGTATATGTTACAGTTTCCTTATCTCTGTCATGGTAAGTAATCTACTGGGTTCTTTTTGTTAGAAACATTTACTCCTCATTTTATTATTACTMTCTCTGGTTTACATCTATCACCAAATAATTATTTAGCAAGGAAGAGAGGTTTTTTAATGTTTTTGAAAGGATGCATTTTAGCATGAGTAAGCATGCTTTTGTTGTTCTCTATTTCTAGAATGTAATAGAAATCATGTGTTTTCTACCTTGTCATATTGATGGGAGGCAGAATTGGGTTTGGTTTCATAAAGAATCTTCTTGGATAGCACTACAAACCAAGAACCTAAACTAAAATTCTCCCAAACAAAAAACATCGACCAAAAAAACTCCAACCTTGATGCAAAAGCATAATTTCCATTCCTCAGGCATTGTGTTAGTATATGAACAGACACCAAGCAGTAGTGCAGAATCTCAAAGCTATATAATAGCAGGAAAAGCTAAATAATAGCAGGAAAAATCAATTTACAGTCTTCATCAGAGAAATCATTATTATGAAGTCTGTAATAAAATATTTTTCATATTCAAAATAATCTATTCAKACCTGCATTCTTCTTTCTTGTGACTTTTCATATACTTACTTTATTTGAGTTTCCATAGTACACTAAAAAATATATTTAGCATTGAGTTCTTTGAGTTTTGCTCAAGGGAGCATTGTACTATTGCAAAAAGTGTTAAATTTATAATCTCCTGCAAAGCCTGGGGGAAATGGGCTAAAAAACCCTCAAAATCACATTCTCTTCTTAAAAACCTAAAATAAAATGTTATGCATAAAGTAAGTTTGGTAATGATCAAACATGGAATACAAAAGGATGGTACAAAACTGGTGCCTTAAACCAGCAGTGCCATAAACCAGAGTTGGATTAATAGAGTCCAGAGTTTTAACATACAGCTGAAGGTCCTTGCTAGAAACTGGCAGTTGTTCAGTCTGAATTAACTTGAATTACAGAAGTTAATTTCTATTCCCTACTGCAGAATTCYGATACATCCAGAGAAGGTCCTTCAAATTGTGTTTATCCCTTGAGAAAACATTTTGAAGGAAAATAATGTCACCCACACCTCCTCTGGAAACCAACACAAAGGTGCATCCATATTATGCACAATTTGTTACAAGCCTGTAATGAAAAAGCAGGATTCTCTCCCCTAGGGCATTTTTATTTTCTCTGTAGACCCAAGAAATACTAARCATAAAGTCAGCACTGATTGCAAGCTCTTGATAAACAGCAACAAGGAATCAAAATTATTTCATATTGGATTTCATGCCAGTACATGTACTAGAGGCCATATGTAATTAATAATATGGGGAAAGTCAAAGCTCACCTGGAGTTGTTTTTMAAGGCATGTAGGAGGAAATAGCCGATTTTGCAAGTACATAAACAGCACCGAGGAACAGTAAGGAAAAGGTATTTGTCCACTTTGTCACTGAATATTTATGTGGACAGGCAACAGAATTAGGTGCAATTCCATAAAGATTCTTTTTTGGGTAGTACTGCCAAAAACCTAAACAAAATATCTGCCAAACTAGGAACATCAAAGTGGGCCTGCTGCTGAAAGCATCTGATAAAAACTGTTAACAAAACGTGTTAAAGGCAAAGATTCTTAATGCTTTTTCTTGCTCAGTCTTTACTGGTAAAGTAGCCTTTAGGAACTATAAGAAACTCGGCATATATAAGTCCATGGAGCTTGATAGGTGGCACTCACAAGTGCTGAGGGAGCTAGTTGATGWCACTGAGGGGCCACTTGGTTATCTTTGAAAGGTCATGGCATTCAGGAGAGAYCCCTGAACACTCTAAGGGGACAAATCTTACCCATATTCAAGAAAGCAAAGAATAAAGATCTGGAARCTACTCCCAGTCAGTCTTACYTTAGTGCCTGGGAGGGCAATGAAGAAACTAATYCTGGAAACYGTTTCTAAATGYRGATGAGAAGCAGGTGCTCAGGAGKAGCCAGTGTTGACTTTTRAATGAGAAACCATGCTTAGCCRCCCTGATAGTCTTCYACAATGAGGTGACYGGCTTAGTATATGGAGAGAACAGTAGATGTTTTTTACCTGGACTTTAGTAAATTCTTTGACATTGTTTCCCATAAGATCCTTAGATAAAACTAAACATGGATTAGATAATTAGACAGTGAGGTCAATTGAAAATCGACTGAATGGCAGCTCCTAGAGGATGATGATCAGCGACAAAAAGTCCAGTGAGAGGCAAGTCATTAGTGAAGTAACCCAGGGATCAAAGGTGTATCCAATACTGTTTAACGTTTCCATTAATGATCTAGATGACTGGGCATAATGTGTGTTCAGCTAGTTTCCAGCTAATAAAAAACTGTGAGAAGTAGCTGATATATCAGTCGGGTGTGATTCACCAAGTTCAACCCAAGTTCAGTGATGRGCAGAGAAGAATCTCATGAAATTCAAGAGTGGAAAACTCCAAGTCCTGCATTTGGGGAGTAGTAACCTCAGGCACTAGTACTGATTAGGGATAGCCAGGTTTAAAAAATCAGCTCTGCAGAAAAGAACCTTGGAGTCATTAGAGACACCAAGCTGACCACAAGCCAGCCAGCAAAGCCAGCCTGTATGGCAAAGGTCACCAACAGTAGGTGACCTTTTCAGATTTGCATGTAGAAAAATGTTGCCAGGAGGTAAAGGAAGGTGGTCCTTTTTCTCCTGCTTGTCACTTATGAGACCAACTCTGGGAGTGCTGGGTCCAGTTCTGGTTCCCCCAATCCTAGAAAGATATGGATTTTACTAGAATAAGTCAACTGAAAGGCCAAAAAGATTTAAAAATAACTAGAGCATCTGCAATACAAGGAGAAGCTGAGAGAGCTGGGACTGCTCAGCGTGAAACAAAGGCTCAAGGGGATCTTATCAATTTGGAAGAGTACCTGATAGAGGGGGAGTGAAGGAGAGCTTGTGTCAGTGGTGCCCAGTGACAGGACAAGCAATGGATGTAAACGTAAAAATATGAAAGAATATCTGAACAYAAATTCCATGATTCTGTAAAAACAGCCATACAGATCTAGGAAAGGAATAGAAAATTCTTCCCATGTAAGTGCTTCAGCATATCATTGTCGCTTTAACTTAATCCAAAACAGTCTTCTATTCTCAGTGAGTAAGAACTCACTGAGCTCTGATACAGTGTAAAAGTATTTGACGTGAAGAAGAACCACAATCTATGTTTCATCATTTATTACTGTAATAAATGGATGGTTTATGACAACAATAAAAGATGGAGCCATTGCTCCATCTACACATAGACAAAAGAGGAAAAGCTGAAATATGAATAACCCTATTTATGCTTCATASTTTTCTTGCCACAGAAACATGGTCAATGCTTTAGTCAGTTCTGGCAAATCAACCAAACGTTTATCACTCCAGTCTTGTTAGGGTAAAGAACCTGTTGTCAGGAGCAGTCTGAAATGACGGATAGCAAGGGCAGTGTGTGTGCATCAAGCTGAATGGTAAGAAGCACGTTGGTGTATGTAGTATATGCATATCATTAAATTGGCTGTAAGGCTGTTCTGCCTTGTTCATCTTTAWCGCATACAAATCTAAAAACCTCAGTGGTGGTTACATAATATGGGATATATATTTTTCCTTGACTGCTTTCATAGAGTGTGCATACAGGCCATAGTCATGAAAGAGATTAGGCTTTTTTTTTTTTTTTTTTGTGGCAGATAGCAATCCAGAATTCCTTTACAGCATTGCTCTTGCCATAGCCTTCAATGACAATTTTAACTTGAAGTTTCATTGAAGCAAAAATAAGACCAAAAAATGTTTTCATTCTCTTAATGTTCGGTGCGTAGGATTTAGAAGACTTCCAAAGGATCTGAGAATCCAATGTAATCTTCAGCAAACTGTAAGAAAATATAAAAAAAATGAAAGAATTGCTAGATGAGAGCTTGAAAATAAATAAGAATTAATTACATGAACAACTGAATGGATTGACTAAATTTAAAGACACAATTATATGTCAAATTATGCTGAAAATTAAATTGTTCACTGAAATAGAAGCAGCTCCCTGGAGGCTGCRTATGTTGTGCAATCGTATCCTGAAAAGCACTGATGTATAATGGCTTTGTCTTACTCAATAGATTTATGTAAATGGGGAACTGGACTGAATGCCCAGTAATTTTTATGGCTTGTCTCTTAGCACTGARGTGTCAACACACAACTTCAGGAAATTAGGATGGATGATTAGCAGGATTCTTGACTAAATTCAGATTAATTTGGTGAAACTCACTGTTAAAGGTCATCAGCATAAATGCCCTGGATGCCTTAACTTCTTCTTTCATGGCTCTACTAAGCATGCACATTTCATATTGCATAGTGTCTTTAAGAAATAAAAAATACCAATGAAGCTGGTAAATATTCTGAAATATAGAATATTATTTTTAAACTCTGTTAGATTCAGCTTTAAAGGTTTGAAACATTTTAAAACAGGCTTATAGCTGAATTGAAAAAATAGTTAAAGAATAAATGCATCATCAGTWGTGTCACTAAGTTGCCTGTTTCTATGGGATTTTTAATATATCTTAATATGCATAAATGTGTAGTATTTATTTATATCTGTATCTTTATCTGTGTATCTTTGCTTTATAAAAATAAAAAAGGCAGTATCTAAAGACCACAAKATAGTTTTGATTTGTAGGTGTAACAAATAAATTGAAAACTAAACAAAGCAAAATGGAAGCCTAATGATTTTGAAGTGGTAATAAGACTCTAAGTGAAGCAAACTCTTGTTGATTATCATTATAAGAAAAAGGAGAAGAAAAATCAATAATAAATAATGTGTAGATAAAACCTCAATAAATAATGTGTAGATAAAACCTCTCAGAAAGAAAATGTGGCTTGAGCTTCTTAAGGAGCACACGGTAAATAGCTATGAACGGCAAAATTTGAAATTATTAAATAGTAGCTGGGTTTTCAAGTAGCACTTAGTTCCCTGGTTATTTTTAGGTGTATTATATCTTATGAGGGCTGTGTCACAGAGACTGGGGAACAGCAGATTCAATGGAGTAGGATCCATGTTCTAAAAGACAGAGTTCAGGCATTTACAGAATAGGAGTCATCCCTTCAGCATGTTCTGAATTGTTTTCCTCTTCCAGCATAACATTTCTTTTGCTCTGGATATCAGATTYTCATGGTTCTTTTAGATAAGATAAGAAAAAAGAAAGAAATAAAGCATGAGAGGGGCAGGCAGGAGGAAGACCTTCAGGAGGAAGGTCTGCTGTTATAAGGGCTCTCTGATGCTATAATGAAGGATGGAAGGAGAGGGTGCCAAACTGTCTTTTGGTGCTTTCAGCAGATGAGGTTTTGCAGAGCAGACAAGATGATAGMACTCTTCCATCCCTATACAAAAGTTCTCTTTTTCTCATGTCAAGGCTCTAGAGGAAAGAAGTTTATGAGAGGTTAAATAAAAATGATCAAAAGTCAAAATAATTCATAAATTTTAATATTGCAGTAAGCAAGGATTGTAGTGTTTTGGGAACCATAGTTTGGATTTTAATTAATAATGAATGTAGRCACAGCTCAGATGTAGCTATATCACATTTCCTGTGTTTGAAGACCAATAGAATTACATTTGTAAGAGATAAAAGTTTTGTTTAAAGTCCTGTGCAATTGGCAAACGGAATCTGCTGAAATCTTTAATGTCCTTGAAAAAGTCCTCCTACCAAGCAACCTTTACTAGAGGCACTAAGGTAGGCATTATTAGTAAAAGTGGTGTGTAATTCTAGTGATTGAATCATGATCCTTGACAGTTTTTCTGCTCTGGTCTCTGGCTCTTCTTATCTGACATGAGCAAGCTGAGCTAGGCTATGAGTCACTTTGAGGAATGATTCAGAATTCAGATTCAAAATACATGGGCTCTGTTGCAGGGGTGAGTGAGAAATCCATATCTGAAAATTCTCAGTAAGGACTTTATGATACCTAGGTGGAACAATTTGTTGACCTTACTCAGAAGTTGAAGTTTAGATGCATCTCATTATACTGAAGGAGGAATAAATTGACATAAGATTGGTGAGGAAGAAAAGCAGAATCCCAATTAAAATAACTCATTCTTTTGTAACTCAATGGYTTGAAATACCTACAATTTGCAGGTTTCATTACACTGACATTTGTTATTCTTGGCTAATAAGATCTCATAGCTCTTTAACTGAGCTCAAGAGCTCAGTTAGCTCTTGCTAACTGTTCCTGTGTCTTTCAGATGAAATCAACACAGACTTGTGGTTGAGCCAGAAGAAAATTAATTAAATACTGCAAACAAACTTTTTCTAACTTTGTTGTTTGAGGAGTTGTAGATGGCACTGGCAATAAGGGTTTTTTTCTGTTATAGGAAATAGTTTGGTCTTTGCAATCATTACTGTGACCTACACAAAATAAAATGCTGTGTTGCCGGTTCAGTTTGTGTCTCACAAACAGGATGGATCTTTGATAGTTGCAGACTTAGGATTTATTATTTGTCTATGCCATACAAGCAATAAGCAAGAGATACAGAAAAACAACAACATCCATGCAAGCTAAATCAAGAGACAAAAAAGCTTCTGCGGATCATTGTATAAGAATTTTCTCAACCAACAGTTTACAATTAACAAGCTCAGTGTCACATTACTTTAGCAAACCAGAAAAYGACCCACGTGGGTTCCAGGTTAACAAAAGGCTTCTATGAAGCTAAAAACAATACACAATAATTCATTATTTAGTTTGAAACTTTTTCTATCTTTGTAAAGCTAGGTATCTAAGTCCTTTACATCCTGAACCATCAGCATGAGTTCTTGTTCCCTCTAACAGACACAAATGTATTTTCTTAGTTCCTAATTTCCTAGTTTCCCATGAGAATTTGTAGAATTTCCCAGCTTCTCTCAGCCTCCTGTCAACTTCCTAAGACCTGTTTCATACATTCAGGCTTCTCTCCTGCTTTTAGGATTCCTACACTGTGTAATAGTATGACTAAATGTAGTGACAGCAGCCATGGGTTTRCAATGAGTCAGCCATTTMTAATGTTACTACTGTGTAGATTAAGTGCTTTGCAATTCTGAAAAATTTATGCTAATGCAAGCAAACACATCAGTTTCTTTCCTGGGTCATAATCAAAGGAATCATAAATAAGAGGAATGCATAATGCAACTTGGARCTGAGCAAGGAGTTGCTCTCTGAGTTCCTTCCTATTGAAATGCAACCTGCATAAAGGGGCTTATAGMAAAGAACATRGTCTTGYTCAGTTTTCTTTTTGGACAACATAYAGCTTRTGAGTTTTAGTTTTGAAAGCAATCTATGCCACTTAAAACTATATTRTAGTCAACACAGGATGTTACCTTTGCATGAAGTATCACTTATGAGAAAAAAATCTGTTGCTTGGCACTTGTTTCTATTTCAGACTTTTCTCTAGAATGTTGTAGAGTATTTTAATGTCACAGTTTGGGCTTAAGTTCAGAATACTTACCTTTAAGTTTGTGGTGTGGTAGTTTCAACAGGTTGATATTTTCCTGAATACTTAGTTGGATATTTTCAATGTTAGAGAGAAGGCTAAGTGGTATGTTCTGTATCAAAATTTGYTCTGAAAATGAAAATGAAGCCATGTAATTGCAATGAACTTGCACACATGCAAGGCTGTTGTTTTATTTGTTGTGGATTTTGGTGATTTTCTTTGTGTTTGGTTCTTGGGCATTTTTTCTGAGGGGGAAGCTGGGGGTTGGAGCTGAATGAATACAATTGGACACAACTTCTCTGATGTTGAGTTGCACAGATCTCCTGAAAGCCAAGTACCAAAAAACTCATAAARTTATTCTTGTCCTCCTGATTGATTTGAGGTCACATGTGAAGAAAGAAGTTTGGGTTTCTGCTTTTAATTATGGATAATTTAACCCATGTAAATATTTATCAGCAAGAATAATGTCCAGAATGCCGATGTCATATTTGTCTCAGAAGTTGTCTAAAAAAGTCTCTCTTACTGCAATTAACTTAGTATCTTTGCAAACAAGTCATCACAAAAGTCTGTGGTTTTTAGGAAATAAAAAAAATATGTAATATTTTGACAACACATCAAAAGACACAAGGTTGATGAATTAATAAACAATGATACAAATTATTTTGGGGAGGAAAATAGCTATGTATTTAAAGCATCCTCTTATAATACAGACTTTTATAAGGCTGAAACATTCTGGTATCTACCATACCTCATATCGAAATGATATAAAAACACTGATTGGAGAAGTTTTTTATTCCGTAATGGATAACTTCAGAAATTGCATTAATTTTTTTGTTTGGGGGAACTACTGGATTGTGCTTTTTAGTTAATGGCTGTGACAGTATAAATGAATCTCATCACTGAAWAAGATCAAACCAGGTAATGAAAACTGGGTTTCCCTGCAAACCATCTTGGAACTACAGTGCATCTTCTTGT
>CADDXX010000298.1:536944-563871 GCA_902810485.1 Alauda arvensis
TTCTGCACCTCATTGTTGTTTATACAGGTTTGCCTATTCAAGCATATATGCAATCATTATCTTCATGCCTTCTAAAAATTGGAAATAGCAAGAGGAGATCTTTCTGGAACAGAGGTCCATTAGCCATTGTTTACTAGGATATCTTTACAGATTTCACTCATAGATTGTCTATGGTTTGAGTTCTGTGTCCTCATAGTGTTTCTTGAAAAAACTGAAGTGGTGCAGATTATGCTGAAGTTATTTGAGAATGACAGGTGTGGCCAGCATACCTCTGAGCACAGGCTTGGATTTCTCCTTCTATTGTTTTTTTTTTAAACCCTAATTGTATGAAAATCATTAGAAAATGTAAAGGGGGTTTGGAAAAAAAAATCTTTCCTGTTCTGGTAATTAAATGGACAACAAATAACGAGCAACCCAAATGTAAAGCAAATCCTGAAGTAAATCTCAATACAGCAAGGACACAAACACCAAAGGTACTGTGATGYTTATTGTTTCAGGCTCTCATCTCAAATTTTACTAAATCACTTCTGCCCTTTGAGTGACATTCTCCTGGAGTTGCCCAGTAAAAGCCTACCTGGTATAGACTGGGGAAGGTAACCTGTATGGATTTTCTCAGTGCCTTTTCTAAGTGGTATAGCCTTTTTGCTAAAAGTGATTCTACACTATTTAAAAAGTCAGCGAAAAGAACTAAATTACAGGGAACATTTCAGCCTTTAGTGACAGAACTGTTTTCCATTGGGGACCTTCCACTTCCTCAGAATTAGTACCTGGAACAGATAAGTATTTAATTCTACTGCTAAGGGTGCAGTTAATAATACAGGTAATAATTACAGCASTGAAGTTAATGATTTCATTTTGTGCTGTACTAGATACTGTAAAATGCTGATATAACCTGGATGCATCAGATACTTGGTAATAGAATCGCCTTAAGCTTGTCTTGGCTGGACAGAAAGAGACAGACTGAATATAGATGTAGAGTTTTAGTACAAGAATTGTTTTAGGATTATAAAAGTGAAGTCTCATGGACAATAATGACTTTCCATTCCTGTAATGTCAGGCTAAGTATCTTCACAAACACCTGTAACAGTCTGATCTTAGAAAAAAAAAAAATAGACTTGAGATGAGTTATGCCAGTTTTTCAAAGATGGTGTCTTAATTTGGTTTTATTTTTAGAGCATGCCATCTCTTAAAAAAACTGTGTGTTGTGCAGGAGGGTAATTTTGGTAGTATTCATGCCTCTCYTTTTGCTTTGGGTTTTTGTTTGCTTGTTTGTTTGTATTTTAGTTGTTTTTTTTTAATTGTTTTATCTGATTCTTATCATCAGAACCTCCCAGAGGTTCCCAAGAAATGTTCCAGGATCAATGCTAAGATAGATAAGTGCATGCAATACTATATATATATATATATATATATATATATGTGTATATATATATATATATATATACTGACAGGAACCAACACTTTTGGATGTGATTCTATGAGGGAGAAAAAGGTAATTTACAATAATTTAATTTCCATATGGATAAACAACACCAGAATCCTACCTATCTCAATATGTTACTGCTAAAATCAAGCTTTCAGAACAGTGAATCTATCTTAGAAAAGTATGAGATGAAATTAAAATGCATGCATACACATATGGTATACATTATATACATAATTATGTAGATACATATATTTTATATGAKGTATATAATGTAAATATTTTGTACATAAATAGGTGTGCATTATAACATGTTAGATATTCTCTAAATGCATTTTAGAGTTTGATACAGTTGGGACACAGGGAAGGAAATTTAAACTTCTGAAATTTCTTTTTCCCCAAATGATTCTTCAGAAACTCTTCAAAAGAAAAGCAGTAAAATTTTGTTGATAAAAGAAATTAGATGCCTTAAAAAGCTTTCTCAAGCTTATACTTATGCATTGTAGTAAGTAGGAAAATATATTCTGCATTTTATGACAGAGAAAGTAAACATAAAAATAAAAATTTGTCATTTTTATCTTCACACATTTATCTTATGTATGATGAAAAAAAGTCTGTCCAAACGAATATATGCAAATATGCTATAGGCTTTCAGTTSAGTAAAGCAACTTTTTACAGGTTTAAATCCTACTAAAATAAATATACATTCTGTCTGYTAAACTGCTCCTTCTGGTGCCTGAACAGAGGCACCAGGCATGAGGATAAGCAGCAGAAAGCTGAAGTGAACTGGTCAAGGGTAAACAGGTAGGCAGAAGTGGAATAAAATCCCTTATAATCTTAAAATTGTATTCTGTTCTGTCATTTGAACCATGTACCTATTCCCTCCAAAGTGAAAGGTCAAGTGCTTCACCTGAAAATAACAGAATRAAAAAGGCAGAAAGGAAGGCATTCAGTCTTAAGACCTGGAGGAAAGAAAATATTTCTAGCAGAGCTAGGACTAGATTTCTGACAAAAGATTATATTTCTTTTTTTTCCTTAAGAGTTTTTAAATTGTATTCTCCATTGTAGTAAGACAAGAATTTAGACAGTAACCAGAGATGCTAGAGGCATCTATGTGGTCTCAGTCCATAGATTAAAGTTTAATTCTTTTGTTCCTAATGATGATTGTCTGAGACAACTGAGGCAATGYGTTAACCTGAGGTGCTGTTGGGTGTGGGGGGGTTCCAGGGAATTTGTTGCTTTTTCTATGAAATCGTAAAGATGAGATTGTTTGGAGCTGGATTTTTTTAAATTTTAATTTTCTGAAGGATTAAGATGGCATAGACATATTAACTTCAGGAGATGTGTTTATTGGAAATGCCTTTTGGACATAGGTAAGAAAGCATTCAACAGGGGTTTATGACCAAGATTTATTAAACTCTCTTATTTGCTTGCACATAATTTCATGTGCATGTTCTTATAAYTGTGCATACAGGACAGATACAGGTTCTGTATGTGCATATAGGATACAACATTCCTGTTGTGCCGGGTGCAGGCCCCAGGTGTTGGCAGGAGCAGTGAGGGCCTGTGGGGCTGTGAGGAAAAGCTGGTTCTCCCCTTGCTGTACACAACCAGATCCAAGACAAGGTCCAGACTGAAGCAGAGAAGAGCATGAGGAGGAGAGAGCAACAGAGAGAAGCTCTTACAACTGACTGCAGCTCCTAATTCCCTATCCCTCTAAACTGCTCAGGGAGGAGTAGGTAGAGGAATTTGAAGTGAAGAGATGAAGGTCAGCCTGGGGAAAAGCTGGAGGAGAGGAAAATATKTTTCATTTTGCCTTTGTTCCTCACCATAAAATTATGTTATATGGACAGTACATTAAATTTATTTTYCCCAAATCAAGACAGTTTTGCATATGGTGGTAATTGACCAGCAATCTCTCTGTCTTTATCTCAACCTATGAGTTCTTYTGTCTTATTTCCCCCCACTGTCCTRTTGAARRGAGAGAGAGATTGGCYGGATGGGTGTYTGGTAGCTTGCCAAAGTCAACTCATCACATCTTTGTAATAAAAACTAGAAATGGGAATAAAGTATTAACCTGACAAATGTTTTAAAGACTTGTCTTAAATGGCTAATTTCAACAGCACATTGGAAATACATGTTTTAAGGGAAGATCCTAGGCAATCTATTTGCTGGCGAGTATCTTCCAGTCTTCTGGTTGTYTCTGTGTACAAGGAGCTACAACAGAACTTGTCATTTTGTAGAAAACTAGAGGTCTCACAGCAGAATGAGGGCTCACCTGAAATGACTGTCATAATGACTCATGTCTATGCACAGTGCTTTTCCAGTGATACTGTAGGCAGTTTTGTTCAGAAAAGCTGTGTTGTTGTTATTGGTGGWGGTGGTGTTGAGGCACCTTCAAATGAAATACTTGTGCTGTCTTCCATCAGCTGTTGCTGAATACATTCAGGAATAAACAGTAAGTTGTATATACAGTCCCAGCAAGGCTGTAGGTGAGGGGGGAGTAGAAAACACAAAATACAGAAAGAACAGGGAAACGATAAAAGCTCTTGTTCATACTGGGTAATTTATGCATTTATCTTTTTTCTTATAGTATATAATTAAACCTCTGCAAACAGTCTTCCACATTGTTACTGATGAGCTCTTAAATATTTAAATATTGTAACTCTATTACAGTCTGTAACTATTCGGGAAGAAATAAACCTTCCCAAATACTCGACGGATAACCAGTTAAGTTATTCAATAAAATATTCTGTGTTTTTTTTTTTAACATTAAAAACATAATGCATTCATTAATAATATGACATTTTAATCAAAAATACTGCTGTATAATGTGACAGCTAAGTACACATACATTTTAACAAAAAAAAGTCCCTGGCAGTAAACTCAGAGCTACACTAAGAAATTGTTTTCCTTTCTACAATTTAAGRGATTAATCTATAAACCTGCACATTACAAATAAGACAAATGTTTCCTTTTTCTCTTTTTAATTTGCAAGYAGACTTGGCAGTAGATATCCAAGGCCTACTCCTGTCCACTTTTGTTATTGCATAACATCTTACAGCYAGAAATAGAATAGAAAAAGGGAAATATCACCCCCATTTTTAAAAAAGAGGAGAATGGAAGATCCAAGGAACTATAGGTCAATGAGCCTCACCTCACTGTCTGGGAAGATCATGGGTCAGATCCACCTAGAAGATGTTGTAAGGCACATGAAGGACAAGGAGATTATCTGAGACAGCCAGYACAGCTGTTGGAGTGACAGAAATATTTGACAAAGCAAAATTGACAGAAGTCATCTATTTAGACTTCTGTAGGGCCGTCAATAYGGTCCCACGTGACATCATTATCTCCAAGTGGAGAGACATGGGTTTGAGCAGTGGACTGTTTRGTACATGAGGAATTGGCTGGATGGACACAGCCAGAGAGATGTGGTCAGTGGCTCTGTGTCCAGGTGGAGGCCACTGACAGGTGTGCCCTTCAGGGCACCTGCCTTGGGTCTGGTGTCCTTTCATGTTTTTATCAATTATACAGATTGTGAGATCAAGTGCACCCTCAGCAGGTTTGCAGATGACACCAAGCTGAGTGGTGCAGTTGRCACACCTGACAGATGGGATGCCATSCAGAGAGACTTRAGAACTGGGCCCATGAGAACCTCATGAGGTTCAACAAGGCCAARTGCAAGTTGCTGCTCTTRATTTGGAGCAATCACAGACATGAGTACAGACTGGGAGAGGAMGTAATTGAGAGCAGCYCTGTCCAGAAGGAYRTAAGGTWGCTGGTGGATGAGAGGCTGGACATGACCCAGCCATGKKCACTCCCAGCCCAGAAAGCCAAACATGTCCTGGGCTGCATCCAAAGYRGTGTGGCCAGCAGGGCAAGGGAGRYGACTCTGCCCCTCTGCTGTGGTGAGAACCCACCKACAGTGCTGCATCCAGATCACGGGCCCCCAACATAGGATGTACATGGACCTGTTGTAGCAAGTCCAGAGGAGGGCTGTGGAGATGAAGGGTTGGATCACCTCTTCTGTAAGAACACGCTGAAGCAGTKGAAGTTGTTCAGCAGGCAGAAGAGATGGCTTTTTGGAAGAGCTTATACCAAYTTTTCAGAACCTTAAGGGAGCTTATAAAAAGGAGGGAGAATAATTTTTATATGGGCAGATAATGATAGAACAAAGGAAAATGGTTTTAAAATGAGATAAAAATTAATTCTTTGCTCTCCTTTAGGAAAAAAGTTCTTTTTAGAGTGGCGAAGCACTGGAACAGGATCCAGAGGGTGGTGGCTGACCCAGCCGTGGAAATGTTCAAGGCCAGGTTRGATGGGGCCCTGAGCAGCCTGAATGCAGTAAATGGGATTCCTACACATATCGGGGTCTGGATTTGGATGATCTTTAAAGTCCCTTGCAACSCAAACCATTCCATGGTTCTATAAGTAACATATTGGTGCTGATCCTAAGCTATAGGACATTTAAGATATATCGTAGTAGTGATGATAATGGCTAGCTTAAAAAATGCAGGAACCTCAGAAACAATAATTTAATGAGTGCAAACCTTACCAGAGAATTTGTCTGCAGGGAAGATAAATTCAATATTTTCATGACAAAAACCATGAATCTTTGTAGACACCACACATTTTTCACTTGCAGACTTTAGCACAGTATGCATATATGCATATATTTATATATTTATAAAAAATTATATATTATATAAAATTATATATTATATATATATATATATATATATATAAAAAATTCCATCCAGTAAGCATATAGGTGCATTGGGTTGAATTATTTTCATTTTAGCTCACAAGGTACTGTTTAATTGACCTGTTGACTCCCTGTAAACTTTTAGTGTTTGTAGAAGTATATCAGAGAATGTTTTGATTTCACAGAAAAAATTTTGAAAACAGAAATTATTTTATTTTAATGGAAATCAAGTAATACCTCAGAAATAACAATATTCAAAGACCTCTGGGGGCAAAAAATATCTAGCAATAATTTAGCACAAACTTAATCATATTATTAGATGTAAGCTAGTTGCAAGGTTGCTAAATCAAATCCTTCAAAGAAATTTAACAGCTTATTAAAATTTAGTTTTTAAGTTTGACATTCATGATTAAATAGTATTTTAAGGTAAAAGATAGTTGTTCTTTTTTTATAGAATTGCCATAATTTTAGGAGTTCTGCCAGTTTAATTTTATAGCAGGTGACATAGTTACAGGATTTGTAATATAGTGATGCAAAGATATTCATRCTTTGAAATATACTTTGAAGCCAAGGTTTAAAATATAATCAATAGAATACAGGTAGAAAAGGGGATTTGGTTTTTATCATATTAATTCTATAAATATGCTAAATGTTGGGTGGGTTTTCTTTCCTTCCCATTGTTAAAAATCCCTAGAACTAATTAATCCTTTTTCAATGAACRTCAAATGTATGTTTTATTTTGTTTGAGGAACCTTGACATTACAATAAYGACCCCAGACAGGAGAAATTATTGTTTGTGCATTATGTTAAAGCTTATGCACCACCTGGTGGTTTTGAGAGGTGGTTCTGTGCCACTTGAGTTGCATCTGAACAGCTGGCTCCCCAGGTGAGAGACAGTCCAGCTCTAAACAGCCAGAATAGCAGTGTAGAATGTGTCTGTGTGTCTGGCACTGCTTGACAGAGATTAAAGATGGGTTCTGAATTCACACAGGGGGTCTTAAGTCTAGTGGTTTTGCAAATATTTTCTTTTTTCTGTTCCTGTAATTTACAGGTGACATAATCATTCACTGACCTTTCTTCCTCCTCCTCAATCTCCTTTCCAAAGTTGCACATGTCCAAGATTGATTAAGTTAATAATCTCAACCCGACCTATTCCCCTAGTTTCTTATCTGTGAACCATTGTATGGAATTGTGTTTTTTCACCCAAAGGCTATTATTCTCACTGATTATTCCCTCTGCTTTTCAGTTCAGTATCTGGTTATATATATTTCTAGATTTGCCCTATTTTCTTTCTTAATTATCCAGTAAGCAAGAATGAGGCCAYGGATAACAGTCTTACCRTGCAACAAGATCACCTARAGCCATCACCTTACTTTTACACATGCTAAGTGTGCATGATGCAATGTGCAATATTGTCCTCAGTCTAATACACACAATTAGATAACTGTGATTTTCCCTTCTCTAAGACTATATTGGAAATGTCTTCATGTGCAGGCAACATCATGCTGTTTATTCCTCTCGGTAAAGCTCATTTTTCTCCCTCTTCTAGTCTTCCAGCTGCCCTTTCAGTATTCCACCTTAGAGTCTTTTTGCCCAGTTTTCCATCCACAAGTCCAGATAAAGTATGGGTTTGTTTGGGATTTTAGTTTGGTTTGGTTTCCAGAACTGAAGCAAAGCATTTTAAAAAAATCATTCCATAGAAATAAATATTTCTTCTTCCCTAAGCACATAAAAATTATTAATTAAAATTGGAAAAAACAATAGGATTAAATCTTCAAAAATATTTCTCCAGCTTAGTCTGCATGAAGATGCTGAACTARTAGGGGAAAGGTAAAGAGAGAATGTGTTAGAAGTAGACGTGTATATAAATCAGAGTTACCAGAATGTATTTGCAGGCCAGCTATGTGGCAGAGGATAAAACAAGAAACAAACTCAAATTACCCTGCATATAATCTTCAGGGAAACAAATTAAAAATTAATTCAGAGAAGTGCAGAAACCAATCAGTAATGACTCAATAATTTCAAAGCCTTGATTTGTTTTATTCTCTTGTTCTGGATTCTAATGCTTTTAAGTGTTCCTCACCCGGAGACTTGTGTTTCAGCTTATGTGTGCTTCACATTCGGAATCTAAACAGTATTTCTTTGATTTTTAGAGGCATATTTTTGTCTGGAATGGATAAAGTGAACTTAGAACTAGTGTCACTGCAAAGCATTCATAGTTATTGCCTTCATATGTTTTATGCAGAGTTTGTTCACTGCTGAAATCTCAGTAAGTATAAAAATGTATTAAAGATACTCTTCTAAGACAAATCATAAGGCCAAACATTATTCTAACAGTTTCTTTTTGGAGCCACAAATCATTTCAAAACAAGGCTATTAATTTTTTTTTCAAACTTCCTTGCAATTTATTTCAATATTGAAAGAAGATATATGATAACTTATGTGTCATGCTGATTTTGTATATGCCATACTTTAGCAAAACAAACAAACAAACAAATAAACTAGCCTGGTACACAACAAATCTTTTATGCTACAGGATTTTTGATTGTTGGTTTGGATTTTCATTAAATTATGAATCAAATCTATCCTAGAGGAAAAATACTCCTCTGAACATTTACAAGGTTAGTGTGACTTTTGCTCTCCTATATGGTGTCCCAGATACCACAAGTCCAAACACATGGGAAAAAGGTAGAGGGTAAATATAAAAGCAAAGCTCAGGTGATGCCATTTACATGAACTGCAGTTAAGGATCTAAAGTACTGTGACTTCCAGATAAAAAGATATGAGGGAGAAGAAGAAAAAGGGGTACTTTACCATTCTCTAAATTTTTTGGATACCAGGCGACATTATTGAGTGATTTGCCTGCCTAGTAACCTTTGAATGTATATAATATATAATTTTCTAGTCACYATTGCCTTTAGCAAGGAGTGCTATTGAACAATTACTTATTTGCTTTAAGTCTGGCTGCTATTACCTTTACTAGAGGTAAACAGAATTTTTTTTTTTTTTTTTGGCCATAGGAGAAAATAGATTTATACCATGGAAGGATGATCTCYAGGATTTTTCCTCTGCTCTTTAGCTCCCCATTCCTATTAGCGATTTGGTTTTTTTTGGTACATCTACTGATGAATTTCTCCAAACACCAACCTGATCCTCCTTATGTTAAGCTAGATTTCCTTGTTTTGTTTGTGGAAGTACATTTATTTTTTGTCATGAGAACCTTGATTAATCTATAACACTTTTCACATCTCATTTTGYCTTTCTGTTGTTTGGGCCTCTAAGAGCCTTCAACAACTCTTTGYAATTTTCCTTGTCCTTTTAAGTATCCTCATCAGCAAACCAGCTGACCTTAGTGCTTGCCTCCTACCCAGGTTATTGATGAGGATATCAGACAACACAGGGGCCAGAACAAGTTCAAGCAGAGGCTCTGGAGGGATTCCATTGATGACAACCCCTACCACCAYCCCTCCATTATGCAAAATAGCTCTTTRCAGATACAGTCTCAATTCATATCTTTAAATGCAATGGCTTCTTATTTTTTCTTAAAAGCCTGAGATAAGGATATGTATATTAAAGTATTTTAGAAATCTAAGGAAGACACAAGAACTTGATCAYTCTCATCCAAATGTGCTGAAAAGTCAGGTGACTACAAATTTTACARCATCAGCTTCTGTAAAAGAAAAGAATRTTGTCCCTTCTCAAGTACRGTATTCACCCAGATATTCACAATTTGTTCCTATTMTTTTTCCTTTATCTTTTTAAACATGTATTAGTAAGTCTGAAGTTCCTTAAATCCTTTTGAAACCTTCTGWAAAATCTAACATTCACATTTGCTTCCCTTCAGTCCAGATCTAGCAACTAATTTTCACTGAGAGGTTATACATCATTGTTAGCATTCWTTTTTTTTTATTTCCTTGAGTTCTTGTTAAACTCTTGAGTGTCATCTGATTCCAATAATGGTTGTTATGTGACTAGTATGTGTTATTAAATGTTAGTATTACATTCCCTCAAAAGGCCAGAATCTGTACTTTGCATCCATTTACCTACAGGCCAAGGACAGAGATCCTTTCYAGCTTATCCAGCCTTTATAGGATTCCAGGGCTTAGTTATATCCAGTCAGGTAAGTAGAGAATGATGATGGGATAAAGTCGCCTTTCCCCATACACAGACAGACATCCAAACCCTGAAAGGAAAAAAAAACAAAACACTCTGCTCACTCATGTCATTATTGGAACTCTCTAGTATGWGTACTAGATACTGTCAGTTATTTTTAATTAAACAAAAATTGACAAAAAAAGACAACCAGTTCGAGAGTGTAGCTATAGCTAAGAGAGCTCAAGTTGATGTGTGGGATAAGTTCTCATTCTATGCACTGTACCTTTTTTYAACAGAATCATTTATTGTATTCTGGTGTAATTTTCTGCCTTCAGGTATAATTTAAGCRGTGAACGTGTTTCTATATACAAACACCCACACTATATAGATTTTTTTTTTGTAGTTAAAGAGATGAGAAGCAGAGAATTAAGTGAAATGGTAGTATTGGATCCAACCTATTCTGAATTTAAATGTAAAAGAGAAATGAAATTGCTCTATCTATTGTAAGTGGATTGTCTTCACAGTCTCATAAAAACAAATTCACTATTTTACTTGTACTCTGTGCAAAAAAGCATGAAAAATCACTTCAAGTGAGTTGTGAGTCACAATAACAAATAAAGGAGAAGARAAAAAATCTAAAGCCTTAATTTCCAAAATACAAGGACACAAAATATATTGGTTTTATTAATTGAAATCATTTTGGGGATGGGGAGGACAAATAAAATTTACAACACTGACTAGCCAATAAACCTCTGACTTCGTGTTGCTAGTGAGTTTCCTCACATGAGAAAAACTCATGTTTTTCTGAAGATGCCCTGTCTAGAAATAACAAAATTCTATRGGGTGCTGGATGATTTATAATCAAATATAGTTATTCTGAATTACTTTTTTTTTTTTCATTTATTCCATGACTTTAGGGATCAGTTTWTTAGGATTGACTTCATAGGTAGCTTTTAACTCATTAAGCACAGAATGCTTAAATCTGGTAGCTCATTTCAGGTGCAAAGTATTCCATTTTGCAAAGCTAGTAGAGAGTGAATAGGTAAATCTCTCAGTAATCCTGAAGGCCAAATTTGACACATTAATTATATAACAATTGATGTAAAACTGCTGCAGGTGGCAGCTCTGAAAGGAACAGCATAATGGGTGTAACTAATATAAAGTAAAAATTAGAGCTGTAAAACCCTTGAAGGAATAGTTACTTTTTTCATGTGAAATCTTTTTTCAACATGAAGCACTGTGACTTTTACCCTATATATCCATATAAATAAATTTGCATGCATATATATATATACATAAATTTGTGTGAAATTGAATACTTGTAATCCCAAAACAAAGGAATAAGGTTGGAAGGTGCAAAAAATATTTTTACAGTACTTGTTTTCATACTGYAATAACTACATATGTGTTTCTGAAGTTATACCAATCGAGTATCATATCCAAAGAAAGAGCTTATTAATCTCTATTGCATGAACATATGGTTACTTACAAGACTAACTAATTTTTATGGTAAGAAGATAAGTTAAAAATAGTTTTGATGGCAATCTGAAGTTTGATGACAYCTTTTAAAAGACAGGAATTCTATTGAATTGTTTATAAAGCTTAACCCATAATACTGAATTTTTAACTGTTGAAGYTTTGTGTTGGGAGCTGTCCTTTCTTCCAGATTTGTACAGTGCCAAGCAAAATGAAATTTGACTGGAATGTCATTATTAAGGCATAACATTAGTGCCTTAGGCATCCTTCTTGTTAAACTGAGAAGCCCATGAAAGTGCTTCATGTGTTCATATAATTGTTTGTAAACTATACTTAAAACATGCTTTTTCATCCTGTTTGAATGATTTACACAATAAAATGACTTTTATCTCAAATCCTAYTGTTAGCATTAAAAGAACATTTCTACCATAATAATTTATCCTTTTTCTGTTTGTTTATGTTCAGTGAAAGAAAACCAGAATTTTACTTACAATTTTCTCAACTAAATTCTTCAACATAAATTGGTACTTTTGAAAGAAATGGAATAAATGATCGAGAATCAATATAGTGCTTTTGACTTGCCAAAATCCTATGAAAAATTGAGCTTTTAGTAATAGTTCATGGGCAGGACTAACACAAAAATACTGGTTCAGATTCAGAGATGCTGTGCTCTACATCAAAATTTGRGGCATTTGTGCCTGTCTGTGTCTGCTAAAAATCTAACCTAGAGTTTTATACATAGAGAAAAGATGAGGGAGAAAAATTGTCTTGCACTTAGCAGCTTCTAAAAAGAGACAAAAGTTGCTGATCACTCATACTTTGATCTAAAACATCCTCTCTTATGTAGAAATAAGCTCAAAGATCAATACAAAGTATGTTAAACAGCTGATTAATTGGCTCTCTCTTTGTCATCTCTCTCTTCTGAAACAACTTTTATGTCTCTAAATACTAGATTGTCTCTAAAGCTATGGGTTTCTTACACACATAAGAGGACAGAAAATAAAATGTCGTTTTAAATTGTCCAGATACTTCTTTTTCCTTTTGAAATGTTTTGTATTCCACCAGGACACTCAGAAGACAAATTGGATTTTAGGATTAAAGGGAAATGAAGGGTCAGAAATAATGCTGTGTGCATAATCCGACTACTTACGTAGCCCAAGCTGTGTAAACAAATCAGCAAATTTGAAGTCTTTGAAGAAAAGAACACAATAAACGCTGCCTGAATATATAGTGTATGTAGTTGCTAGCTAAAGAACTACTGCATGCCCAGCAAACATGCAAGAACAAAAATTAAAATGCAGTTCAGTGCTTTCTGGGTGGGTCGGTTTGTTTATGAGCAGGACAAGTAGCTCATGGTGAGACGGGGTGTTAAGGCAGACCACTGGCTTGGGTAATTCTTTCCAGCAAGAAACACCAATGCTATAATGACATATCACATATAAAACTGCGCATTGACAGGAAGCACCATTCTCAAACCACCAGGAAAAGGCAGTTTCACTCCTCAGACCCAGGGGGCAAGAGGGAAGACAGCATGTGGGATCAAACCTGGGAGGGGTGCAGGGAGGAGGGGCAGATGACAACAGAATTAATTAAAAGACARCCTTGGGAAAACAGTGATCAAAGCAACACTTTGTTTCACATCAAGAGATTTAGCTCAAAAAGGGTACCATAGCACAGAAATTAAACTGGAGACTTACCTGGGAGTGCTGTTTATTAGCTACTGTTTAGATTTATTGCCTTCACAGTGCAATTACTGATAAACAAGAGTTTCTACCAAATCAGTGTGTAARAAATATGCTATTAGAAGTTTTAAACAACCCAATCACTTTGTTCCTAGAAAAAGATGATTCATCTTCAAATGGTTGACAAATCTTGTTTAGCTGTTATMATAGTGGCAAAAACTGAGATGCTATAGCTGTTTGAACACTAAAGACAAATTAATGCTTGTTTCTTTATGAAAAAAGATGTGATTGAAGTTTTTATTGTTCTTACAATATGTGTATCACATCTGTTTCCTTTATCTATTTTATTAATTCCTGCTATCAACATTTTYTTTCTTTTGTTTTCACAAAATATAGCAAGTGGTTATTTTTTGTGATATGTGCTATCACCCCATAATTCATTTCTAGCTGTGTTCTCAGTTAGTGASTTGTTGGTTTATTTTCTGTTTAAAATTCAGACAAGACTGAGGCCTAACAAAAATTTTGGTACTCAATCACAGGTTTATATATTCAGGCTGTCTTTTTTTAAAGATAAATTCTTCAGGCACTGTATTCCGTACAACTCATCTAGCAGGTTTTCAGCTATTCTGCATGCTCTATAACATGAGGTTTTCTTTTCCATAGGCCAAACATGAGGTTTTTTTCCCCTTAGTAGTTCCATAGTGATTCTGAGGCAGATTCTACAGTCTCTGTCATGGAAAAAGAATAAGTACTTACACAGGTGTAGCAGGTTGTTTTGGGGTTTGAGGTTTGTGGGTTTTTTGGTGAGATATGGCTGAAATTAGGAAATTCTTAATCCTTTTCATTATGTGCCACAACAAATCAGTCTGAGACCTGTCTAATTCATCCTTTTAAAAGCACTCGCCCTCATCAGAATGTCAGAATTCACACTTTTTTGCACCATGTCTGCTCTATTTCCAACTTACTTAAAGGTAAACTTCAATTTCAGTTGTGCCTCCAATTGTACTGGTTTCTTCACACATCTGCCTGTCTTCGTGTCTCCCCAGAAATCTGTACAATAGGCACTTTTAATTYTCTGACACATTGTGAAAGAAGAACTTAGCATGAAAAAAAAACTTTTTCAGTAATTTTTTTCATAGATGTTACCAATTACTAACTAAAATTAAAACCAAAAACAACAAACCTATAGTACCAGTATATTATCACATGCAAAGAAGCCTTTAAATGACTCCTAAAAAAAATCTGTACTCGTAATTGAATGAGAGGTAAGTTGTCCTATAGGATCTAAGTGCTATTATGTTATAAATTAGGCCTGTTCACCATGAGAAAAAAGACTTTCACAATTTGGCTTTATCARGAAAGCAGTTGTGAGCTGTGCACTGGCATCATGCACTGCAACATGGGAAGAAGTTGAAGGAACACAAAAAAGAAATGATAGTAATGAAAACAGATACTCAGTGTGAAATGCCTAGTTAGGGTACACTTCTGCACAATTTTCAAGCTTTAAAATGTGCTAGATTAAGAATCCTGATACAGTTTTTAAGAAAGGATCTATTCAATTTTTTTTCTGACTAGAACAAAAAATGGATATTTCAAGAAAAGCCTAAATAACTAATAAAATAGCATCAGCAAAATAATTTAGAAGAACCATTTTTTGTTGTATTTTTATACATGAACAAAATAATATGAAAAAAACCCTCATAAATACATAATCTCTTATTAACTAAATTAAGAAATAACAAAGATTCAGTCATACCTATTATTCTTTAGCATCATGTTCAGAGAAAAACAAGAAGAACAAAGAAAAAAGGATTTTGCCATCGTGATTTCAAGGCACAGCTCATCATCTGCAAATGTTTTATTTCCACGTTCTCCAAGTGTGCAGGGTGACAATACGTACATCGGAAATGGCTTGAGAAATAGATCTAGGCTACACCATAAGGCAAGGCAAAAGGAGTTATTTTGTTCTTCCTAGAGGCAGCAGCAAGAAGTGTGTTAAAGTAAGTAAACTCAACATTGTTCTCCCATTTTTCTTTGCCYTCAGGCACTATACTTATTTCTCTAATTTACTGTCAATTCTGAAGACAGATAATGATGGAATAGCATAGGTAAATATCACAGTGATACAGGTGGAGATAGGTTAAAGATTTTTTGCCCATTGTTCCATTATTTTTACATCCAAATCTTTGAAGCAGTTATATTAAGTTGATAGATAATCTTATTAGAAGATAACAGGAATAAAATTACTATTTATGCAACTGAGCTACARTGCAGCACTACATGTCCTATGTCTTGTACACACCTGTTCTCCTTTTCAAATACGGACTCACCTTTTCCATTTCCCCAGCAAGTTGAGGTTTTTTTTTGTTGTTTTGTCATTGTTTTTGTTTTTTATTTGCATGAGGTTTGGGGTTTTTTTTATATCTCAAGGGAAATTACTTGGGAGGGCATATCAGTATGGACAATTTATTGTTAATTTAAAACATTATATTCTCTCTTCATGGTTTATATGAGAAAGGGTCATTCAAGGCCTTTGTAAACCTTTCTAGGAAAATGAGTGATCTTTCAAAATTTACTATTGAACTAGTGAACAGCAAACTGGTGTTCATATTAGTGTTATTCATACTATGAACAACAGTAAAGTCCATTATACTGTGGCAAGATTTCAGCTCCTTCAAGACTGCATCAGAATCCAATCCTCACCATGAGAAGAAAGTCTAACATGTTCATCATTTTTTTGAACAAATAGTAGTTACATTCAAAGACACTCTATCATGTACTTKGCAGTTGTTTGTTTTGATGGGAGCAACTCTATACCTGTGATTGTTGCCAACATGAGGAGTGTCACAAAATGATAAGACATTTAAAATTTAAAATATTTCTGATTAGACATCAGTGTTTGGTTTAGGCATATGATATGTGTTTCACAGGCACCACTGGAGAGTGTTTAATATCAACCATTTCATAAATGATCCATTAGGGTCAGACTTCATGATGACTCCTGGGAGAAGCATGTGTTTATATCTTTGCCATTTACTCATTCAGCTTTCTGTCCTGTTGGGAATTAAGAGGTGTAAATTCTCCAGATAGCTATTTGTAGTCAACGAGAACCTGAGGCAACTGTGATAGGATGTTGACTGCTGCAAYTTCCAACTTGTCCAGTGTAGGAGGACCCCGTTGTCTCTTTCAGAATCTCTCAGCTTCAATTGTGGGTTGATTGTTTTGGGGTAGAGGAGGGGGAATTGTACTGAACCATGTTTGCCATTGTTTTGGCATCAGACCTGTTCTAAAATTTGTATTTTCATATATAAATAGCAYTTTGCTTCTTCCAGACTACCTTAAGTCCCATACCAGAGCCATCTTCTGTCATCTTTATTGATAATTTGATAGCTTCACAGTGATATTTTTGCTAATGAGGAATTAAACCACATCATCTTCCAAACAATTCTGAGCTGTAGAAAAGTGCATACTGAGAGCCAAATTTGAAGTGTGACATTTGTGGCTATTTCTTGAAGGGCCTGGCATTTCCTGTAGGACAAGCTGCTCTTTAGAGCCTAGCTGATAAATGTGACATCAGTCAATTAAAGAAAAAATAACAGAGATGTGTAATCACAAAAATTACAATGTAATCATGCAACCCAAARTATTCTAGATGAGAAAAATATGAGCTAAAATCAAAATTAAATTCTGTGACAGAAACAATCTAGTATAGTATTGGCTGTATAACTGTGTAAGTAAATGTAATTTTTGCAACTAACTAACATGTATTTAAAAGGAAAGAAACAAAGATAAATCAATAAATACTTTTCAAAAGTCTTGGATGAAATCAATCAGAGATAAAAACCCACTGATGCTGGGTCAAAATGGGATGAAATTATCCATGTCAGAATAAGAATGTCATAATTCTTAGCTCTAGTTTTCCCATTTTAAGCTTGCACTTATTTGCTTTTATCACCCTGTTTGAAGGATCTTTTTTTTCTTAGTAATACCATGTACCATGTGCAATCTCTCTGATCTTCTCATGACAGGAATTAAGATTTTCCTTAGTATTTCACTACATAACAAGTTTCCTGTACTTTCAATCATCCCCATGGACAGGTGAAACTGCAGAACTTACCCAACTGTTGTATTAATTATCCTGCAAATAACTTTATACAGATCATATTTCATCTGGAATTTTAGCAGATTTTCCCTTTATTCAGGTACATCTGAGATAAGTTGTGTTTTTAATTACTTCATTATACCATATGCAAGAATCATCTGGTTATCCTCTCTTAAATCCTTCCCACCCAGTTTAGAGCACTCACCTTTTTTTTTTTTCACTAGTTTTACATGTGTGCTTGATTTGTACATATAGCATATAGCAAAATTATAGCAAAATATATAAGCAAATATGTATCTCCAGTGTACCTAGTTTATCTAAGAGTCTTAATTTCTTTGTAAAATGGCCTCCACTTAGAATTAGTATGTCAATGACTTTGTGTCATCTGAAATTGTAAAACAATTTTTTTTTCTAGATAGCTCATGCAAATATTCATAAATATGTGCAGAATTGATTTTCATTTCTCTTGAAGGACCATATTAAAATATTTCAAGTGAATTACTCTTCCTTTGCAAATACATTTTGAGGTCTATCAATGAGAACGTATCACTCTTGTCATAGGCTGTGACAGAGACAGTAAGCACTGCCAGTGATATTATTTTTCTTTTGGTATTTAACCCAAATGGCTCTAGATACTTCAGGGAAGCTAAAAAGAGGAAAAAATAGGTTTACATTTTCCTGTCCATTAAAGAATGAAGACATCAGCAAYCTACATATCCTCCAAGCAGGAAATCTAAGAGACAAAGATGTCATTTAGGGGTTATTGTTACTTTTACAAGAATGGCACTATTCTTCATATTAATTATTCCTTAATAATTAAAATAAATCAAGTGCTCCTGCCTTTTTCCATAGGGAATTGAGAAGAGCCATCAGATTTCTTTATTTTTAAGATAAAATAATTGTTGATGAAGATCAGYACAGATACTTGGATAGATTATTATTGATCCAGATCTATAGGTCAGCTGATGTGGATGTTATTTTCAGACTAGAGCTATGACAATGTCTCTGGTTTAAAGATCTTATAGACTGCATTAAAATGCAGGCTTCTAGCCTGGTATGGACTCAGCCTCAGCAATTTCATTGATTGTTTAATGTCATTTAAAATGCAGTTCTAAGATAAAAAAGTAATGATTTCTTTTGTCCTTACAAAGACTTATAAAGCCGGAAAAAAATACTCTCTAATCAGTTTATGCCATTTTTAGATGTATGCATTTTTGCTGCTTCCCTTCCAGAACTAGAATGCAGGATTTCTTTGCTTTGCTATACTTTTATCAATTGGTATGCTCAGGTCAAATGTAAACATGTTAATTATTGATCTCCATGACAATATTACATTACTTATCTAAGCCTAAAATAGATCATCAAATTGAGTAATCTCAGTAGGGTTTTCTGACTACATGATCCAATAACTGGGCTACATAGTGAGAAACAATATAGCAATTCTATTATTAACTTATGAAGAGGCAAACAAGTGTGAAAGAGAATGCTTTTACAGCAGATCAGAAAACTGTATTATTTACCGGTGTGCCTAATCAACCATGGTTGATAACATAAAGCAAGAACTCTCAATTCTAAAGAAAGATAAATTAAGTATAAAGTCTTTATGTAGATCTCTTACAATAGCATCAGGGGATTTTAGTCAACTGTGTAATAGTGTAACAATTGAAATGCTTGACAAGTGCATCTCACTCTCAACAAGATGTTCTTCGAATGGATATAGAGGAAGATTTGCCTAATTAAAAATCATTTAAATGTATTTTTTCTATATTTCAGTGAATATAAAATTTAAAATTATATTCTGCATTATGGTAAACCATTGACTTCATAAAAAGTAGGATGTGCACCCCTAGGTTTGCCAGAATTATATTGAATTGTTTTGACTTTACTAAAACTACTGATGTATCCAAAATATAATAAGCTGATATTTGATAAAAAAGGAGCTGTGCTAAAACATTGATGTTGAAAAGATGTATTCTGTAGGGATGGTAGCCATACAGATTACAGTTTACATTTTGCAATGTGACATTGCATGAGGGTTTCTGTTACTTTGTTAGATGCTGATATAATTTGTTCAGTTTTCAAAACTACAGTTTGATCCAGCGACTTTATTTAGTGTGAGAGCACTACACTTTTTTTTTTTTTTTTTTTTTAATAGGTACTTTTACTGTACTTATTCTTTCCCTGAAGCATGCAGGAAATTTCATTCTCTTTTTCACTTTACTAATAGCCTTTAGTGAACTGGACTAGCCAGTGTTTGTTGCAAATGAGAACACCTTAAATGTCTTGCTTTACCATTAAACTTTACAGACCGTGAACAAAAGCTGCACCAGGGTGGCAGTAACAGTTTGCTCCAAAAATGAATGCAGTAGAAATTGTTCACTGTTACTAGTCTGAAACATTTTTAATTGCAAAAAAAGAGTAAGAAGGAAGGAAAAAAAAAATAAAAGGTAGAGCCACAGAGACTTGTACATAATGGAATGAGCAAGCCTAGGAGGTGTTATTGATCATAATATTGCTTGCATCAAATTGTTTTGGCTCAGCCTGCCTCTAAAAGCAGTTGTCACATTGAGTTCTCATCTGTCTCTGTCACTTTTCTTCATTTCGTTAYGGTACTGCCTGCAAGCTAAGGACAGGGTAAGAACACTGCAGTGCAGTTTAATTCCTCAATTCCTTTACAAGCAGCATCACTAGCTCGTGGGCAGTGGGCTCCCACTGGACTGTCATGCCCTCATGTTAGCAGTGAACCTTTCATCTTAGAGGTATGGATCACAGAAAGGATCAAAATGCACTGTGAGTATTACAAGTTCCAGTGATGAATGCAAGTGAGGGAAGAAATTGCTATTTGCCATCTTCTATTTGCAATAGCTATTGCTTGAAAATACATGAAAACTGGGTCAAGGAGAAGGAAGAAATAAGAAGACTTGGTGGGGAATGCTTTGGGTAGGAAAGTATAAGATTTTATCAYGAAACTTCAGCCAGATCAGTTATTTTTTCAGTAATGTTCAAATATTTTTTCATGGTAAAGTAACAACATTTTCCCTTTAAAAATCAGACAGATCTAGAATAAAGCCCATTTTCTTTGTCAAAAKAAGCCATTTTTAGAAGCCATGCATAAATGCTGTTTTCTGATCCTAAATAAACCACAATGAGAAGAGAATCCTTATTCCTTGAACTTCTAAGAGTGATCTTGTCATTGTCAGCAGTTTTCTGCCCATGTCAGCTTATTTCTTAATTTCCTTACAAAAGAATGACGACCATGGTTTCCTGTAGTTGTCCAAAAGTGTTTGAAAATAGAGAAAAAGATAATTCTTTATTTTCTCCACCTCCATATTCCCCTTGCAATTTCTTTTCCCTATTTTAGTACAAAATACATACGAAAAGGTTCATGATAAGAAAATTAATCCAAGATCCTGATTTGGTGGTGTGTATTTAATGTCCAGCTAGTGGAAAAGTTAGTTTGTATTTCTATTTTTGACTAGGAGGCAGGAACAACTTATTTTACAGTGGACTTCAAAAGACTGTGCAAGAACCAATTAGTCTTAACTTCTGCAATGATGAACAGCTTTTAAACTATAATAAACAGGAATATTTATGTCATGTAAAACTATGGRAACCTTAGCTGGAGCTGATTATGGGGATCCTGAGCTTTGGGAGATGCTACTGCTAGCAATATTATCCATCTCCAAGAAACTTTGTATCATGAGACTAATTCCTATTTGCTTAGAAAAGCACTGACTGCGTCAGCATCAAACCTGGTTTCTAGCTAAACTCCTAGTGTAAGTCTGTCAGAATGGACATTAAAGAGTTTAATGATATGTGCCACAGTTGCATTCATCCTCTCTTATTAGAAAAAGAGATTACTGCCTGCTGGTATCGGAGAGTCCTGTCCCTGGAATGGCCATGACGGTGTCACATATATCTTAAAGACACCCTGTCCAGGTGAGCTCAAGCACTGAGTAGAAATCATGTGCATATGGYCTGCAAATGTGGCCTTGCATGCTCTGCATGCACTCAGTGTAGGCATATTCCTGTATTCCCTACATGCAGCTGGCCTCTCCATTCTGTCTTGATGAGTAGAGAACCTGGATCAAGATGCTCTCACACGAGTTGTAAACTCWGGTTTTAGTGAGGGAGTAAAGCAGGACTCCTTGAGGGGAGCAGTTCTTGGCTGTGGATCCTATTTTTTTTTATTTTTCTTCTTCAGCTCAAAGTCATGTCAGTATGTTGGTTTTCAAACCATTTCCTTTCCCCTGTGAGACAGGCCTGTGCTAAAAGAAGTAAGGTCACTCACTCAAGGACTCACCATCCCATCAGCTCAATTTGGCAATTAAAAATACAGCCATCAATGCCTTAGCCAGGCAGATAATTGGAATATGAACCTAAAAAAAATTGAAAAATATGTTTTAGCAAGTATTTTCTTAAAAAAATAAAAGGAAGGGATTTTCAAATTAGTTTATAAGATTCTTCRTATGTTGACCTATCAAAAATGTTTTTTCAATGCTGATACATCGATGAAAAAATTTGGTGGTCTTCTAACTATCTTAAAAACATTTCAGTTAAACATAAAATCTGTTTCTAACACTGGTATGGTTTTGTTTGATTTTTTTTCCCCAATAATTTGGGTGAATGAGATTTTAGAGACAATGTTAAGGAGATCATAATCCTACAAAGTCTTCATGGGAAGGAGTTCCACTTGTCTCAGTGAAATCTAAAATTTGATAACATACCCTAATCATACATTGTTTATATTATAATGCCACTCAAATGTGCATGTCTCTTAATGACTTTTTTCCTAAAGCTGGTTTATTTCTAGGAACTGGACGTCTGTTTACTATCCGACTATGTGGGTCCACTTTACTTCCACAAAGATGAGCTAAGAGCAAAGTTCTTTTTCTACCCAAACCATAGCCTTTTAAAAATTGTCTCGATCTTGCTTCATTAGAAGCAGAAGAAAAAAAAAATATGGGGGAAAAGGCTTAATATCTGCATTTCTTTTACCCATGTCCTCAGCACCTAATGMTGTTTCTGTGAACTCAGATAATAGGTAGGTTCCTTCAAATTACAGCATTATAAACATTTTCTGCCTTACTGATTACCACAAGTATAAAATCCCTGTTTATCATGTAGACTATTCTGAAAGCAATCAAAAYCCTTTTGTCATTGTCAAGGTCCATGACTAAAGGACAGAGACTGCKTTATGGAAATATGTAATGCTGCATCTTTCGGTGTAAACAGGAATTAATCCTTGGTGTATTGAGTATATTAATCATTATCCAAATAGCAATTCCACAGTAATGCAACTGGAAGAGGCCTAAAGAAAGGAGTCCATCTACCATTAAAGTGGTTATTGATTGAAGGTTAATGTTGTGTGTCTGGGAGATCACTCTGCATCCTTCTTTTAATCAAATAAGTACAGAACTGAATGACTGACTAAACTGCTTGGCTAGCTGTTCATCTTATTCAATATGGGATATCAACGTTGATTGTTTAAAGTAATCCAGYGACTAAAAACCTACAGCTCTATGTCAACTGGAAATGTGTTCACACACACCTACCAGAAAAAAAAACTGATATTTTATTTTACTTTGTTCATATTCAAGCTATGAATGTCTATTGCTCATTCCACTCTARAAAAGGTTTCACCTTTATTTTCCCCTGTGAACAGAACAGTTTATATTCTATTCTATGGTACTGTGCACTTCTGTATGGTGTTCATGTGGAAGACAACGACAAGGTTGGATAAATGCTCCTGAGGGAYRGAGAGATGCAGGTAGCCTAGGGAGMATGCTCAGAGATAGGAAGGTTCAAGTGATGCTGGGCTGCAGGCAGCAGCTCTGCAGAGCCTTTGGGTAAATGCCAAGCCAAGCAGTTAGCACACAGTACTGGAGGGACAGGAAGGCTGTTAAAAACAGACAGTGGAAATAGAGCTACGTTCCCAGAGTGCCAAAATCAAGACATTTTCTGGGGAACAGACAGTGCACATATAGCTGCCCCAGTCAAGAAAATGATTGAGTTGCTGAAATTACACTGGGGTGAGGCTGGGGCAGAACTTCCACTGCTGTGGCAGAGTGAGAAAGGTTTCCCTTTTATTTCTTTTCTGTTTCACTTGTCAGTCAGACTTTTCTATACTTTCAAAGTAGAAAAGGATGATGAAGAGCTAAAATCTAAGCACATAAATTAAGCGSTTTAGTCCCTAAATGCTGAAGGATTACACAGGAGTTAACATGGCATTTAGAGCACATAAATGAAAGGCCCAATTAAAGTCTGCATAAAGTAGGTTGTGTAAATATCATACCAGTCTAGGACTTGACAGTGTCAACTTGTCAGCTGATATTTCCTCTGCTCTGGTATATTCTCAGTGGATTGACAATTCATTTCTCTGTTTTTCTGGCTTAAGCCTGACCTTTGTTCTTCAAGGGCCAAAATGAATTGGGGTGCMATCTTCTAGAAACATCAGTAGTGAATATCTTGTGTATTACTGTTAACTCATGCAAAGAAGTCATTCTAAATGGGTACTGTGTTACCATCTTTTTGTTGTATGGTCTGAATTTGAGCTTGTAAGCYATATTACTTAAAGTATATACTATATACTTTAATATTATATAATATATACTAGTCAGTGACAGTTTAAAAATTGCAACGAAATTTTTATCCTATCCTTTGTGRCAGTAATAACTAGTCTGTATAATATGCATGTCATATGCTGTGTATCTTTTGAGGAGTTTAATTGTTGTGTGACATAATTCACAGAACACTAAGCATTGGTCTGTCTGAGTAAAGAACCTATTTCTATTTACATGGTAATGAAACTCTCTCTCAAATAATCAACAAGCTAATGAGACTTTCTGAATGACCCTGGACTATATGTTGGTTATTCTTGCAATTTAGATCAAACACTGCTGATAAACAAAGCAGAAAATCTCTAATTAAATGTAAACATTCTAGCAGGAAWGAGAGAAGAAATCAGTCAAAGCCAGAAATGAAAGGMAAAGGACAAAGGAGTTCTGAATGGAAGTTACTCCAGCCAAGATGATTGTGTAGGAGGCAGAAATGTACTGCATTAATGTCTATTGATTCAAGCACAATGAAGTTTCTCCAGACACGATAAAGTTTCTCCCTGACTCCTTACTGGGCTTTCCAGTGGAAAACACAGCAAGATTTTTCCCTAAAAGTGTCTGCATTAAAYATCATCTCTCCTTTTCTGTACTTGATTGCTCAAATATCTGGTGTCAGATATGAATTTATWCAAACAGCCTCAGAGGTTCCTTTGCTTTCACAACTCCTGTGAAACAAGCTTCTCCATGTTCTCCATGAGGGAGGAGCATTATAAAGACCAGCAAAGACTCCAAGGAATATGTATGATATCTGAGTACATTTTCTAAGATAGATACGAAGTTATATGTTTATAGAATGCTTCTTTTTTATTTATATGCATCTAAAATGTAGCATGAGTACAGTTTTTGAAGTGAAAAGAAAAAAAAAGAAAGAAAATGACATTTGAAAATATTGACAGCAACCCTGAAGCCCTGAGCTTGGCCACTCCTTTCTCCTTGATACCTGTAATGACTGGCTTCCAGGGCTTCCCACTTTCCCACTTGGCCTATATTTTCACATGCATTTCACTCTTCATCATTGCCAGTTATCCCCTATTGTCCCTCATATTCAGGGCAATTATGGATCATGCTGTTATCTTGCTTTTATGTGAGAGCACTCAAAATGGGGGAAGCAGCTACCCCAGCAAATGGCTGGTTGGTTCTGCAGCTGAATGTATGGRARAAYAGAGARTGGSAGAAACTGATGAGAAAGTGTTTATGATGACACCTAGGAACTCCAGACAAAAATCGTTCTTATATAGATAAAATTAGAGTCACATTCTTATTTAGAGAAATTTTTARTTTCTTTACCAGTATGTTGACATTGGTATAGGAATGTTTCATTAACAAATCTCATCAAATTAGAATATTAATTCATAGAGGAAATAGAAGAAAAGCCTATTATTAAATTTTAAATTTKAAAGGAAGTAGTAACTAGTTATTGACATATATTTTTTAGTGTATAAACTACATTGGTCTGTGTTTTCTTTTCTGGAGAAAATTTCYTTCATACACAGCTTTAAAACTAAATTTCTTTTATTTTATACATGCAAGCTTCTGCTTGCTACATGTATATATTTTGCACAACGATGTGCTACTCATTTCTCAAGACACTGGAGGGTATTATATATCAACCTAAGGGATTGGTCATTACCTTGATACATGAGATTCATTTTGSTGGTTGTGAATGTTATGGTTGCTACAGATGTGTGAATCACAAGCATATTTTAAAAAAGACCATTAAAAAGTTTTTTGTTTCTTTTTAATACARTAGTGTTATCCTGTGGCCATTTGTCTGTGTTCTTGAGCGGTCTCTTTAAACATGTGGTACATAAAAGTCAGTTGAGCAGAAATGAAATCAGTTTTCTTCAGCAAGGGTAGAAGTATCTGTTAAGGCACTCTAGGCACAGGAAAGACATGAACCTGTTGGAGTGAGTTCAGAGGAGGGYCATGAAAATGATCCTCCTGTGAGGAAAGGCTGGAAGAGTTGGAGTTGTTTCGCTTGGAGAAGAGGAAGCTGCACTGAGGCCATATGGCAGCCTTTCAGTATCTGAAGGGGGCTTATAAAAAGATGGGAACAAATTTTTAGTAGGGGCTGGTATGATAGAACAAGGGGTAATGGTTTTATCTGAAGGAGGGCTAGACTAGATATAAGGAAGAATGTTTTTACAATGAAGGTGATGAAACGCTGGAGCCAGCTGTCTGGAGAAATTGTGGATGTCACATCTCTGGAAGTGCTCAAGACTAAGATGGATGCTGCTCTAAGAAATATGATCCAACTGAAGATATTCTGTTAATTGCAGGAAAATTTGAACTAGATAACCTTTAAAAGTTCCTTCCAATCCAAAATATTCTATSATKCTATGATATAAGAACATGTTTTCTGCAGATAATGAGTAGCACTTTTCCTGCACATGCCTTGTGCACAGACAGAGCTCTGGGCCAAAGGAATTGCAATTACCAGATGAAGGATGGAGAACAAACACCATGAGACCCTGAGTCTTTGGCCTGCAAACYGTACTGCCAAATTTGAAATTGACAAATTTTAACCTCTCTTTCTATGCAAATAAACTCATACTGCTTTAAAGACAGTTTTGAAAATTATTCAATTATGTGGAAAGAGATTTCTGATCCATTGAATCCCTTCTGAATCCTCTGTATGATATTGAGGCACTGGTCACAATCTCAGCAGCTGAGTTGTTACCAAGGGGAAAATTAGGAGTAGATAATGACTCCATATATCCATAGCTCACATACTGCCTGTACTGTCTTAGGAAAAAGTGGTTGTGAGAAGACAAAACACGGAATGAAACTCAACATGTGATTAATATCAGTTGTGTTCTGGCTTCTA
>CADDXX010000298.1:563986-595580 GCA_902810485.1 Alauda arvensis
CTGCCTGTACTGTCTTAGGAAAAAGTGGTTGTGAGAAGACAAAACACGGAATGAAACTCAACATGTGATTAATATCAGTTGTGTTCTGGCTTCTATTAGACAGTGGAAGATGTCCTGTTAGTAAGATCAAAAGCATTACAAAAATATCCATATTTAATTATTTATTTATTTATTTTTTGCAAAAAAATCATTAGATAGGAAAGAAAAAGGGGCTTTTTTGGGGGGGTGGGGGATTAGGTTTTTTTTTGGTTTGGAGGAGGAGTTGTGTAGGTAAAAACAGACTTCTGTACTCCGAATCAATATGATTTTGCAGAAGGCGTTTTTTGTTTACAATAAGCAACAATTATCGATTTCTGCATAGCATAAACACACACACACACACATTACTTGATTGGATCCTCAGCCTGTCCATAAGACTGGCCTGCACCCCTTAGGGCATCTAATTTGCTAGAGTTCGTTCCTATGCTGAGCCCAGCTTCTATCTAAAGTTTGCATTCTCGATGGTCAGCTTTCCCAAGCCTCTCAGTCTTATTTTTGTCTTGTTTTTCTCACAGCAGCCTTGATGGATTCCTGAGGCTTGAGTAACAAGCTGCAGGTGTTCAGATAACATCACAGGGAGTTTGGATGGTACAAAGAATGGCTTAACTCTTGCAAATACATTGCTACAGAGTTGTTTGGATTTTTTTGTTTTGGTTTGGTTTTTTTCRTGTTTTAGGATAATTTGGTGGTTTGGTTTGGTTTGGTTATGGGGTTTACTTTTGGGTTTTCTTATTTTATCCTTTTTGAATTTTCATAGYTAAAGCATCCTTTGCTTTCATTTGTGATTCTCTCTCACCTTCATCATCATTAAATTTATTGTTGCTGTGGTCTTCAGATTTGTTTTTACAAAAACCGCTTTTGGTAGCTCACACACAGAGAGTACCAAGACCATATACTGCATTATTAAAGAATTTTGTCTGAGACAAAAAGGAGATATTTTAAAGAATGTTGTACTACAGGGTTGTTTATCAAGAAAATTAGTAGAGCACACAAGAGCCTGAACAATTGTATTTCTCTTTKAARTTATCTGTACTTTAGCAAGAGTTTGGACAGATATTTTTTCACCCAACATATATTTTTATGTGGAAAAGACTTGATATGTATGGAGATAATATTWATGTATTTATGATGGTTTTGGCAAGAAGTACAAACTTCCTTTTGCTATATCTGCCTTTGTCTTTCAGCATATATAGTCTGTCCTTCAGCAGCATTAATAATCTTCCTACTGTAAATTCCCTAACAGGTAGAATGGTATTTAGCTCTCTTCTAAGATCCTCAAGTGAATATTCTTTTCCAAAACCAAAAATCTACARGACTTCTGAACACTGAAGCTGAGTAAATATGTCAAGTCTTGATAAGATTCCTGATTTTGCATAAAGTAAGGGTATATTTAAGGGCAATGTCTGAAATCCATTGGAGTTGGTGGGTCRTTCAGCTAATTTGGACTCTGAAGTCAGTAAATATTTTGCTGGAGTTTAAATGTCTTGTCTACCTTTTTGTGAATTCTTTACGGAGTGTTACGGTTTCTGCTGCTTCTGCTCCCCTGAACTGCTTAGAAAGGAAAATAAAACCTGGAATCCTGCAAGTGTAATTGTTCAGTTGACTAATTGTCCCTCTTTCACAAATGAATCYTGTTCTCTCAAGATGATTTTATGGCAGTGAGATACCCAGTGAAACAGAGTAAGAAAGGTACTGACAAAGGTTTGGAGGAGGAAAAGAATGTGAACCATATTTTGTTTTGAAAACAAAGCATTTGAAGTGTTTCAGTAGGAACAGGCAAGAGAGAATAGTACTGGATGAAAGTGAATTGCTGAGAAGTTACATGTAAGTGTTAAGCCTAAACTTGTTTTTACCTTAATTAGATTCTTACTCTTTTTCACTTCTGTGCTTGGAATTGCCTTTACTGCTTGACTTTAATTTGTCTCTGCTATATTTTTGTTATCCGTTTCTATTGAGCACTGCAGAATTAATGGTACAGAGACCTTTAGTGAAACGACCTGTTAGAATCCTAAAATAAGTGCAACATCTCACAGCCCATCACTTAAAATTCCCGTCTTGCTATATTGATGAGTCTCCGTAAGCATTTATGTACCTGGAGGACATGGGTCTCAAAAGCCCAAGTGCAGCATAAAGGAAATGGACATTCATTTGAGTCTTAGAGCCCCATGGGACCTTACAGGTATAAACTTAGCTATAAATTGACAAGCAACCTTGCTTGTCCTCAGGCTGTCTGAAATCTATGAGAAGAGAAGTTCGTAGTGTTTTGAGGAAAAAAACCCAAAACACTCTAATGGATTGCCATTTGTTTAAAATCCAGCTGTGAGAYTGTGTTCTGTGTGCATACTTTTTCTTGTTATGGGATGTAAGGTGAATTTGAGCCCACAGGCTATAGATTTTAATAGCCAGTCAACAACACTTCTGAATTGCTCAATATTGACCAATGTATATTAAACAGTTACCAGTGTGGGTTTTTTAGAGGAAGATTAATAGATAACCATGCAAAACCTTTGCCTGAATATTAGTGAATTAAGATGTTATAACTGTTTGGTTTTCCTGCAGAATACAAGGAGTTTCTAATAGTCTATTACTGTCTCTTTTGGAAAACAGGAAAAATGCACTTAGAAAGCAGACTGAGGGGTATGTCTTGAGTGCTCTGATAAGTGCTCTAGTATAACCCTCAAGTACCCTGCAAATGTTGACAAGCTTCTTCCTAAAGAYTGAACCRTTGTTTAGTAGTCACATAGTACTGAATTAWCAAGGACCATCCAGAAAGAAAAGTCTTTTCAAAACAGATGCTATGAGATCAAAATGTATTAGCTTCCTTTTTTTATTTTTGTTTTCCTCTGATGACTTTCTGTGCTTTTGTCCACTGCCAGAAGCAAATCAGAAGCTATTCCAATTGAGAGTAAGTCTGATGGCATATCAGTAAAGAACAAAAGCTCAAGAGGTTTCAAGTAAAAGTAGATTGTTCTCATTCAGATAATTATCACTTGTCCATCAGAACACAACTTGCCCTATTTTTRTGTTTCTTGAGTAGGGCATTGATGTGGGATRCTGTTTCATTGACTTTTTCCYGASTTTCRGGCAGGYGACTTCCTTATTATCATGTATTACAGATCTAATTACACTTARCTTCCTTTTTAGAGRTTGCTRAAGAGAAAGAMCTATGCAGTTGTTTAGTTTYGTTTTTAGATTTTAATCTTAAACCCCCTTAAAATAGTTCCATGCTGTATGTAAGTCATTACAAAGCATGGGTAGTTTGATGGAAACTGTCACAGAATTTTACCTAGAATTGAACATAGTTGATATATATGATTGCAGAAATAAGAAAATGATTGGTTTGACTTTTCTTTCTTTTCCCTTGAAAGATCAGTTGAATTGGTAAACCAAGTAAGATGGAAAACTAGGATCAACATTAGTGGAGATCCTGTACATTACAGCTAGATCTCTAACAAAGATAATTCTGAAAGTTCTCTTTCATATTCCATTTAAGACACTSATTTGCAACTTGATTGTCTTGACTGGCTCTGCTACACACATCTTGTATGAGTTTTGACAAGTTGTTTGGTTAAACTTTGCATATGTTACCTGGTTTACAGYTATAAAATTGGGATAAAGATGATTATTTTTCTGTTTGGGATACAACTCTTGTAGTACAACAGACAATGCTTGTAAATAAGACAYGTGCTTTTGAAAGGCACTTTTCTGAATTGAAATAGTGTAAGTGAATATAATAATGAGATTTCAGGAACTTTGTTTCTACCAGATCATCAGGCAGGAGTGATYATAAAGTACTTCTTCCTGAAAAGAGCATTTATACCAGAAATAAACCACAGAATCTATTTTCCAGATTTCATAAAGCTTTTCCTTTTAAGAAAGATTTTTGGGGAAAGTTTCACATATTGTATTTTTTCTATACAGCTTATCTGTCACTAATTGAGATATCGAAATATAGAATATCAGTCAAGATGTTCTGTAACTGGTTTTAGGTTTCTCTGCATTTTATTCAAGGAAAATTTCTCTATAACCATGAATGCTTGAAAGATTTACATTGAAWACCAAGAATAGTTTGTAGAGCACACRTAAAAAAATTCCTGTTGTTAATATCTGCTATTCTTTACTAAAGATGTTAAAAAGCAATTGCTCTGCAGTATCTAGGACTGTTGGTCCTAGTGTAGTCATAGGAGATCAGCACAAATGATCACTATGAATATTCTCTAGACCAGGATGAAGCAAATCATTACAAAATGAGTCTAAACTGCTGTCCTTTCCCTCAAAATGCTCCAATGGCAAGAAAAAATCCACAACTCCAAAAGTCTGGATTCCTGGGAAAGGCATATTGAAAGCTAACAATAAAGAAATKATATAGATGCAGGATAACCTCTGTGTTTCCATATTAACACTCAGTAATATGGTTGATTAAGTAATGACAAGTGGGGTTTCACTTGCAATACCTAATACAGTGTTTATTCAAATGAACCTGTTCAATAAGTGAAGTGCRCCCCATAATATAAAATACAGAAGAGGTTTTTATATTGCTCCTTTTGTAYCCATCACCTTTACAGTTTCTTTAGCCTTGGTATACAAATTCCATTATAAATGGCTGTCATTTACTTTTTATTATACACTAATGCTTTGACTTCCTRTTTCACTGGACAGTTTTAAGTTGGTGTAACACCGGTGAAAGTAATTGGTGATGTTTACTCTGAGAAAATGGAAAAGCTCAGTAGTAGTACATAAACCAAATCTCATCCTCACTCTCTCACTCTTTTTCCTCTGAAATTCTGTCCACTTGAATGTGCATGGTAAAAGTTTGACCATCAAAATAAAACACAGATGTGGTAGAAGCCACCTCCAACATTTTACTTTCTAATAGTGAGATTTTGCTTTTTTTCTAATTCAAATGAGAACAGTTACAATTAGTCTTTATTATCCAGAGAAAAAACAAATGGTGAATCATAGCCTCATATCCTAGAGTGTTTGTTATATAATATATATTAAGTTTCATTTGTATGCTGTATACATACGTTTATTATGCTGAAAGCTGATTACCCAATTTCTTCTAAATTCTTTGAAGGCACTGTGCCAGCCCTTCTTAAAGTTTGCAAACATATTGTTTTTGACAGTCAGGAGAGTTTGAGATTTCTGTATTAATTACTCTGTTTACATAAAAATGAGCTTTATATAATTTGTGTATTCTTATTATACGTATTTTAGAAATTACAGAGTAATTACAGCAATTGCTTAAACTGCATGTGGTGCCTAATTTAATTTAATAAGATGSAGCTACATCATTTTTCACATCTCATAAAAGTAAATTTGTGAGACAGTGAAGTCATAATGAAGTGTTGTAACAGTATATAACACATAGAGTTCTAAAAACGTTATTCATTTATTTAATGGTAATTATTCATTTAGTTAAGAAATATTGGTGTGCCTCCATATGTAACGCATAAAGCATGTGAATGATTATTACTTCTCACTTTGTCACYTTACACAAAGAAAGGCATGTCACCTTTTTTTCTCCCACGTGGGGCATCGACTTTACCGGTTTCAATCCGGTAATATTAGCCCTAGTCTGTGGTAATGCATTTTAGTAAGCCAAAAGGGATGGCCATTTATCAGACTTGACAAGTGGTGGCTGAATAATAACTTTCCTGTAATGCAGACACTTTCCTGAATGTTTAAGTGCTGATGGTTTGAACATTACAGCTCACCAAATTTTAATTGATTTGAGGTTCACTGATTCACTGACCTCTAAATAAATGCCAGAATATACTGGGGTTTTATTTTCTTTTAGTTGTCTATCCACATGAATTTRCAGTCAGGTATTTGATCCTCTAATGTCCTTTAGGTACCCCAGAAATGTACATCCTGCTAAAATATGTAAAGTCTTCTCTGCACAAGAGACAGGCATCCAAAAATACTGGTTTTAGCCATGTGTGAAGTACAGGAAATGKAAACATTGCTTAGGGAGGGAAGTACCTGAACAATGAGACCTAATGTTTCTCAAGACTTGTTTGCATGACTTAGAAGTGTAGGTTTTACAGCTAGACAGTTTCAGAATAAGGATGAGATTATACAATCTGGCAAGTGTTTGAGCTAATTCTGTATAATTCTGCCAAAGTTTGACTGGCAGCCTGATCAATGTTTTAATTTTCCTCTCATGCTTCACAGGCATAATTCAAGAATTTGTGAAAAGCTCGTTGAAACTTGCAGCTATGTCCTTTAGTTCTTTGAAAGAAGTTTCATTTCTGGTTCTTTTTGTTGGTTTGTTTTTTAAAGCTTTCTGTTTTACATACACACAAATTCCCTAAATATTTTGGGGTTTTTCAGCTTCTTGTTTTTTGGTTTTTTTTATTTTGACTTCAAGACATGTAGATGGTCTTCTTCTTAACTTTAAGGAGAAATTAGAACAAAAGCTCTTCTGTGCTCTGTGACCAAATAGGAAGCACTGTAGTGACAAATACTTCTTATTGATCAAAAATATGAGCAAAAGAAGATATMTTTTTCTGTTTCAGAGCAATCATTCAAAAATATGTGCTTTCTTCAAAGACATCAGTGAAGGATGAAAAAAATCATAAAAATGAATTAATTAATGTATTTATATTTTCTTGTTGTAAATTATTTCCTCGKATGCCATCATTTGTGTTTGTCAAATTTTATAAAACATTCTCTGTTAAAATTACAGTGATCTATTAGGCTTTTTGTGAAGGATTCTAGACCTTATTCCCTGCATGAGACACCTCAAATTCAATAACAGGCATTTGGGCAATAAATGAGGGGCCTAAGTATTGTCATTTAATTCATCTAAAGATCCAGATAAAGGAAATATGTCAAAATAATATCAAGTTTTCTTWGTATCCTTACTGAAGGATAATAGTTTCAGAAATTGTTAGAAGAAACAGATTCAAACAGGAATAGATAAGAAGTACTCATTATATTATGGCTTTTCATAGCTACTTTCTGGAGAACAGTGCAGTCTTGTCTTCCTCTCCAGGTCTTCAAAGGCTGGCATATTCATAGGATGACAATATTCATAAATAACAACCATTTACACAGAAAATTCTTACAGTGATAAGAAAGAAATAGTTACAATAGTGAGTACCCAAATAAAACAAAACCATAATTTAGACATTTGATTATTCCTGCAGTGTATGAAACTTTTTTCCAGCTGCATAAAAACTTTGCTTTACTCAACAAAACAGCTTTAGTTATTTCTGTCTKCTTTGCTTTACCAGATACTCATGTTACTTAGTGAGCTAATGTATATACTCATGACATTTATCATTAATGAAGCCAATCAYTAGAGAATATATATATATATAYYTATAATRGAATAGGCAAGCTGMAATAAGTTTTCTACTTCTTTGCCAGTTATATGCGTTTCAGATATGAGAAAAAGACTTTCATATTCTTCTTTTCCTGTGTATTAATATACCTTGACTTGAATTCTAGTGGATTTTGGCTTTTTTTTCTCTTGACAACACCAGAGTGCTGTGTGTGCTGACTTAAACATTGTGTACTAAAATTCACACAGGATTGGAGTAGTTAAATAGTGGACTTCATGATACAATAAGTCATAATTAAAGTCTATTTGATATTTACCTACCACTGCAGCAGGGTCCAGGGCAGGCAGTTTCACCATTTGTTGTCATTCAGCAAGGGGYTCAGGAATAAGTTGAATCTATGTAATGTGGAGCTGGTTCTCAACTGGARGGTAAATAGTAGAATTGTTGATAKGGTGTTCATTCTTATTWAAGTACTKTACACTGTGATTTTCACATTTTTRTRCACAAAAAATACMAARGAGAAGAAGAAATAGGTGATGRAAAAAAATGARTATTTTATTACAGCCAGCCAATTTTGCTGATTTTCCAAACTGCTAGTCTGCTGGATTAATAAACTGAWAAARTCTAAGTATATAAAAATAAAAATAYATGCTTAAAATCTATTWCCAGTTCTCTCTTTTAAAGGTACCTGATCTGGCCCAGTCCTAAAGACCATCCATTCTATCTAGGTAAATAAAGTATATTCAAAAATAGAGTAAGACGCAGGGATGTAAAGAGAAGTATTTTATAATTACTACTTTTTTGTTTGTTTGTTTGTTTGTTTTTTAATCTTACCCCATAGTAACCAATACCATTTCTATATACTATATGAAATCTAAACTCCAATGGGGAAAAGTTTCTGATGAATTCTTCTTTACCTTTGTACTCCTTGTTCTAGACTGTAAAATGGAATGCATGCTAGCTTTGCTACAAAATAATTTTACGTCCATGGTTTTTGCTGTTGCGTATTGTGTTTTAAGCTTTTGTGAGAGTTACCAAAATAACACCAGTCTGTGTTGGTAATGGGCTTGAACATGTATATTTATAAATTACCTGTGATTTTATATTGCATATTTTGGTAATATCTTAACTTGTCAATAGTCTATTCTACTTTAAACTTGTATATATATGCGTATATAAGTACTATATATGTGGACATGTGCTTGTAATATACAGATAGTACTGTTTATAATTTTCATATATACACCTATATACTTACGGATATAAAACAGTTTCCATTATTAGCATGGAGATGTACTGTCATTCATACTGGAACAAATAATCAATTCCTTAATCAGGAAATTTTTGACAGTGAAATCTGAATTACTGAGATTTTACTCTGAAGATTTCCCTTGGTATTTAGACAAATATTCTTGCACTTTTTTAAGACTCTTGAAAAGGTKTAAAAGTCAATGACCAAATGATAGAATGGGAAAAATTCTAATGTTGCTGTCTTAGTTTTATTCTTTTTTAAATATGTGAAATCATTTTCTTCCGTTCCTGAGAAAACTGTCTAAATTTGTTTCATATGTTAGAAGTTCATAAGAGGAATCATTAACACTTTATTTTGAGAAAGATGATAACACTAAATTCAACTTTTCCAACAGGGATGGTATCCTGATATATTTTTTGAACTGATTTAATGAGCTCCAGCACTATYTTTCATGCTAAGTTCAGCTTCTGTTTCATCTGTGAAAGCTGGTAATGTGTGGTAATATAACAAATAAAGCTGTAAATAAATTTCATACTCAGTTTTTCTTTTTGGTCATAGCAATATCAAATACTGCACTAAGAGGAAAGTCCAGTCAAATCTTAGCAGCCTGGGTGAAAAYTTCCCAASAAGYTCCTTTTTGTCTGACCTTTCAGATYTCCTGGTAGATTTCCTATACCTTTTTATATTCCTATATTCTGTATGTCAAACTTAATAAGTACAGAAAAAAAAGGGAGAATTTAGTCTGCTCTCTGAAAATGAGGTTGGAATGCTAWGATTTYTTTTTTTTTTCCAAATTACAACTAGTCCAGAAATATTTTCCCCTTACTCTTAAGGAATAAAGGGAAAAAAATCACCAAAATTGAAAGTAAATACATTCTCATGCAAATAACATTTTCTGAAGTTTTATGTGTGATAACTCTTCCTCCATAACCAAATCTCATTCCCYTGGTGAATCCTGCCTGGTATGGGATTGAAAAAGAGCAATGAGATCTCTTCTCTCACTGGACTGTGACAGTGCCTCAGGAAGTTGATCCACATTCTGATATGCACTTCTTGCTCTTCCCCTGACATGCCTTCACAGTAGAATGAGGGGACTTACTGCAGAGTTTTAATTAGCCACTTACTTCTGAATCCCTTTTGAGGATGCCTTTATGCGTCTGCAATCTGGTATGCACAGCCTGAGCCCTTCTCCTGTTCTATTCCTCCCTCAGAGTATCTTCTAGGGGTCAGGCTGTTCCTTTCCRTGGCACTGCTAGAAGATTTTTCACAGAAAACTGGCTGTGTTAGCTCTGCAGTGTTGTTAAAGATTAGGACATTGTGAAAAAAAGAGTGTGATTTGAGATCTCACTGAATTGTTTAGATGCTGCTCAGCTTGCTAGGATACTCCTTTTTAGCTCCTGTATGGAGACTAGATAATTCTACAGACCTATATATTATCTCATAACAGTTATGCTGTTTGTAAACCTCAGGTGGTTGATAATACAGGAACAAAACTCTCTGTTAGAATACAACATATTAGATATCTAATTCGACTCAAGTGGCTTCTTTGCCCTTCTCCATTTTTAAGTGGAATGACCAGGTAATCTAAACCTCAGAGAGACCCCTCCCTAGTCCTCGATTTTATAAATAACACAGTGTTAGAATTCTTCATCCTACATAGACTAAGAGAGATTTGTTGTGGCAGTAGTCTGGAAAGAGTTAAATTTTATGTTTTTTTAACATAAGAATAGAACTAGTCTCCAGGTTTTTCATGAAACAGTTCCACTGATGGTATTCCTATTAGGCAGCAGTCTCACTCATCCTGTCTTCAGCTGAATGTAACACTGAATGACAACATCCTCAGCCGAGATGACAGTTTGACTTTGGGTGGGTACACAAGGTATTTTTCTGCTGGATTTTTTTTCTCAATGTTCAACTACACCCCCAGAGAGAAATTTTTGAAAAGCAAAGAACAAAACATAAGGATTCTTGACTGTAGAGGTTAGGTTTTTACACGCTCAAGATGCTGGGAAGATGCATAGGTTTTAAAAATCATTACTGGTCAGGAGAAAAAATACTCTTTTCACCTCTTTGTGTGAGCWACCATTTTTGTTTTGAGGTGTAGAATTATGAGACTAAGAAAGAGCAGGGCAAGGTGTGGCATGGGTGCTAAAGGCCATTATTGTCACAGGTTAGCAGATCAAAAGAGCTAGAATTATGACTACATAATTCTAGCAGGAATAACTCTAAAAACTTGGTTGCCTTCTTTCCCCTTYTCCCAAACTAATCACAGAATCTGTCTTCCTTATAATCTGCTTATAAGAAACAGTGAAAAAGCTGAAGGCATCAAACCAGAAAGCCTTAGCTTATCAATTTGACAATTTTCAGCTGTAGATATACATGAAAAACTGAACTATAACTACCATGAAATATCTGTAATAATTGACAGYAATTTCAAGAGACTATGTATAAGGTTGGTTTTCTGGTGAATACAAGATATGTAAATTGATTAATTTTGGGTGTTTGTTGGCTTGTTTTTCACTTAATTTATTTACATTATTATTTCTATTTATATAAATTTTACTTTTCTACTTTTTTACTTTTTTATTATTTTCTTTTTCACATCCTCTTTATTTCCATAGAAGAAGAGCTGACAGCATTTTAAAAGTGCACAAAAGGGAGAAATAACAAGTAATGTAATTTCTTGTAGATAATTTCTTTTTTTGTTGTTTTGTCATTGTTTATCTAAGGATACTAGAAGAAATAAAATTATTCTGCCTAAATATAATGGAGTTGATAAGAATATAGCATTTAATACAGCAGCCAGGGGTTTGGGACAAAGAGTTAGAAAGGAAGCTTGTCTAATGCAGCAGCATTTCAGAATTATATCAGGAAATCAGATGTCAGAGTTTCTCCACTTGTCTTTCTCAGAGATATTGGATAAACCACTTAAACTTGCTTAATTCTATAAATTAACAAACTGTTAGTATGTATCGAAGTGATACTTTGCTGACTATTGAGAGATGTATGCAATAATTTGAGACTTTAAGATGGAAGTCTTCCCTCCTCCCTGTACCCTTGCCTCCCCACAAGTTTAGGAAGAGAAAAATTCTCTCTCTTGAAAACTATCAGTGATTATTTTTGGCTTTTTTTCACATGCCTTAAGGAAGTCTGATTTCCATGAAAACCTGCTCCTTTTCTTAAGCTTAATTTGTATGAATTTAGCCCATGTTCCAATAAAAGTGCCTTGGCTCTAAAGGCTGGTTATTGGAAACAGTGCCACTCATCCCATTAATTTCTGCCTTTCACACACTACACACCTAAGGTTGTGCTGGCTGAACTTTCACATGCTGATGGAAGGCTGAACTGACCAGGTGTGARTTAGACATAACTTTGGAGGCCAAATAAGCTAACAAACAGCTTCCAGTTAACAAATAAGCTATTAAAAACWTGATACCTGGCCTGAAGGCAGATGTTTCTATTGGAAGACAGAGGGAAAAACACAAATGTGTTTCAGTATGATTCTTCTGCCTAAATTAGAGTGCTTGATGTGCTCTTTGATCTCTTCTGTTAGTTCACCTGGGGATAAATGGCCTTCTGTTTATTACATTCAACAACATGGTAATCAACCAAAGGCAGCAAAATGCACATTAAATATTCCATTCCTAGCACTGGGCTCAGATGAACTAAAATGGATACAGACTTTACAGCTTCTGAGAAGGAAATCACTATTGTCTTTTCCAGAATCTAAACAGAAGGCCAGTCTTACTTCAATTGTCCTTTTTTGCTTAGTGATAACTGAGAAAAAAGAATGAAATTATTTTTTAGTGACAGCTTACATTCCTGGTCTTTCTTGTTCACAGCTGGGAGTAGTGGAAAGTTGTAGCTCTTATAGGAGTAAGCGTAACTTGAGAAATAAGAGCAGCTCTGAAAAAGTCTATCTGTGAGATGTAGCCTATTAAAGATCACAAAAGTCATGTTCTTGATGGGTGTATTCAAAACAGTGAAAGAAACTTCTGCTCTATCTGGGACATTGGAGAGGRAAAAAGTTCTAAACATTTTAAAATTTGCTATTAGATAAAAAATCCTACATTCTTTATTTAGTGGTTTGTAATTTACTTGAAATTTACTTGACATTTTTCACAGATGAAAACAAGATCCTCACCTGATATAAACTGTCATGGCTCAACTTAAGCCAAGCAACACAGTGTTCGAAGCAGCTGAGGAACTGACTGCTGCTTTCAGAATGGAGGCTGGTCTTTATTCTGCTATTTTATTTATTTATTTATTTATTTATTTATTTATTATTTTAATCTATGCAGATCTGTTACCTTGTTTATTGGAACTAGAATGCCTAACTCATTTATTACCTGAAGTATTTTTTGGTCAAATGGGGGAGGAGGCTGCAATTTTCTGTGCAGATGGCAGAAGTACTGTACAGTGGAGTGCAGTGTATCTATTAATCTCATCTAAAAATCAGACAGTGAAGAAGTTCAGTTCCATGTCAGCCTAACCATTAACAGCATCCCAAACTTGACTTTATTTCTTTACTTTTTTGGACTAAAAGCACTGGGGCTAAGATTTATTATGTCATTGTCGTCTCTGCCTTTCCTCTGTCTCATCTGTATTCTTTACAGAGTCTATAAACACGGGCTGTCAGCAAGCTAAACCTGTCAGATTCCCACTTCCCCCCTCCTCCGTCTGCTACTATGCTGCCCGAGAAACAGCCCCACACACTGCACCCTCACTGTGATTCTCATGATCACATCTCATTCATCACCGTGACTCCAAACTCAGCTCAACACATTAGGAAAAAAGGTCAGGGATATGAAAGGAAAAGAGAAATAAACAGCTACCCAGCGGAAGCGSTTGAGCTACAGGAGACGTGGGAGGTAAGATCGGAGCCAATTTCTCTGCCAGCAGCTGTACTGGGCATAAAGTACTTGCTATACAAGTTCTAAGTGTTTTAAACTGGAGGGCTGTGTAGGGGTTTTCTGCAGCTCTTGGTTTATTTCCCAGCACAGAAGCATAGTGAAAGGATAGAAAACCTTAGTTAAAGGTGGGAAGGCGATAAAACTTTTTATAACTGGAGTAAAGATGACAGATTGGCTGCTGAGTGACTAGAAACCTGATAGCATGCAAGATTTGGGCTCTRGAGTTCAATAAACAGGGATGAAAGGACAACTTCTGTGTTGACTTTCTGAGACAAACTTTAAGTTGCTTTTGTTTTGGGATTGTAAGAATTTTGTATGGATGAAAGAGAAATTATTTTGTATGAAGYAGTAAAATTCCTTTAAATGGGGTCTGTTTCCTGCTCTGTGCTATGCTGTCATTCTAGTTAGATAGAATTTATTTATTTATATAAAATTATTGTGGCTCTGTCATATCCCTTCTCCATTCTCCTCACTACTACATTGGTCATTTATACTGAGCGGGTTTGTTTTCTTTATTAGGAATTATTTTTTTTTAACTTCATGCAATTAACTTTTTTCCAATTTCTTGATGCTTCTCATCATAGACAGAAATAGCTGTTTTCTTATTTGCAATTTGCAAATCTATATTTAAAATTATGTGATATCATGCCAGTAATTTCTTTCTCTCAAGTAAATAACAAAAACAAAACAAAAAAAAAAAAAAAAAAAAAAAAAAAAAAAAAAAAAAAAAAAAAAAAAGAGACACTCCGGAGCCTAACTGCAAAATTCTGGATTTTAGTATCAGGATTTTAGTTTATTTTCTTATTTATGTATGCAATAATTGGTAAAGAATTTTATATGGCCCCTGATAATAACATATTGCACAGCAAGGATGATGACATTGGTCAAATAGTCAAGAATATAAATATTATATTAATATAATATAAATATTACATTAAGCAATAATGTGACTATGCTTTACATGAGCACAGATTGCTTTTCTCCAAACCCTTTTTGACATGTTTCTGTCTAGCTCAAGTTACAAGCTTGGTTTTATGCTTTATGTGTTATTTAAGCTAAAAAAAAAAAAGTAAATTGATTATTTGATAATTCTGTTTGAACAAAGAAAAAAATTGGCAGAAGGTCCCTAGTAAAATTATCAGCCAAATAATAAGACCAAAAGCAACCAATGATTAAGCAGCCAAGAGGAAATTTTATAGAAAATGGTTCCCATGATGCCCATTAAAAGCAATGCTTTGGATGCAACCTTCAAATCTCTTAGCTGTGTGCCTCTGGCTCTTTCGAGGTGAGAAAGAATACTACCCTGTATATTTGCTCCATTTCTCCTTATTTTTGAAGTATTTGCTCAGGCCAAAGCTGAAGACAAAATGCTGGAGTTTGTGACTAAAAACACAATAGCACATTTAACAGAGTCACTGATGGCAAGAATCTAGCAGCAGTTGGGGAGAAGCTTCTTATAATTCAGAAAAGGAACTTTAGCATGAAAAACAGAGTAGAGGACTGTGATATCCCTTACTTCTGTCCCAGAATCTTTCTTCAGTAAAGGTAACTGCCCTCAGTGTCCATTAGGAGGCTCTTTTATCTATGCTCATCATTCTCCATGGAATGCTAGTATGGAAATTCATCAGTTTTGAACACCCTGAACATCCCAGCTTTAGTGGGTGGGGGAAGTTAAGATCCCCAAATCAGGTGACCACATTAACACTCTGTATGCATAATAATGTAGCAACTGAAAAAGACAAAAAGCTGAGCACATGGAGTTTGGATATTCATAAAAAAGTTAAAAGTTGAGCTGAGACTGGATAAATTTCAGATGAATGTGAACTGTGAGGAGTAAAATAAATTGTGGAGAATGAGAACCAGAGATGAAAACATATTAGAAAAGAGAAGTAAATTTGAATTCCTACAATTTGCTGTATATAAATGTAGCATTGTGATACAGCAAAGTTTGGTACTGACATGAGTCATACTCCAAAATAAGGAAAAAAAAAAAAAACCTGCTAGAAATTTCAAACTTGTGAAAAAAGAGGTGTGAAAAACACCTAGCAGTGCACCTATAAAAGAGGCTATAATTGCAGAACAATTAAGAAAYAAATGTGAGTGACTCTTCATGAACTACATTGAACTGCAATAATAACACCGCTGGCAGTATGAAAATGATGATCCTACTAAAGGAGAACTAAACAGAGGATAATATCAGAAGAATAAATTARATTGTGGTAAGAAAATAGGAGTACTTTAAAAAATAAAGGTATGAGAAACAGAGATCTTTTCTTAGAGCGTAACCTGTAAAAAAATTATAAAGAGCGTTTTTATATACCAAGCACATCACTGCAAATAAAATATAGATTGAGTAGRCGATGAAAAGAGGAGGAAGAAAAGTCCAGAATGCAGTACTTCCTTCTTTACTGTTATACTAAGAAGAAGCCAACTCCTAGCCAGTTTATCTTCTGCCATGAAATGAGATTGCTTTATTTTTGATCAATACCAGATGAAAATGAGGTATAAACCAAAGATTACYTTGCACTGGCATATCAAATATTCTTTTATGTTTCTCTGCTAAAGTAAACAAGTAAATATTGAACATGTCAGACTGAATCTGACAAGTACGTAAAATTTGAAGTTATGTCTTAGGAAAATAAATGGGTATCTCCCTTTTCCCTCTTGAATATATAGTAAAGTTTGCMTTACATAATGCCCTGCTGTCTAGATAGATGCTGAAGGGCTACATAAGGCTATGAAAAATTGTCTTTAACTGGTATATCAAAGGCATTCTAAAATAATAAGACTGAGGACAGAAAGGCAATTTAGAAAGTGAGTACATTCAAGTGATTAATTCATCTCACCAAACAAAAATTTGTGTTAACATTCACCCTCTAGCAAATATCATGAATGTTATATGACAGAACTTTCCTACTCTAAGTTGCTTACAGTCACCAAAACTAGACTTGATTCACCATGTTGTAAATCAAATTCCTGTAATAAAGATATGTAAGTGTTGGGTTTTCTACTCCTGTATTTCTTAAGGAGGATTGGTTTAGTTACACAGACTTCATTATCCAAGCTTTGCAGCTCAGCTGGCTGCAATCAATAATGTGCAGTCCAAGAYACATTTGCAAAATGAAGAAAATTATACCCTCATTAAAGACTTCATTGTGACTGATAGAGTTCAGGTCTGCATATTGGGGATGACAGCTATAATRCTTTCAGTGCACTCAAGCCAATGTTTGCAACATAGAAGGATGCACCCCTCTAGGGACTGACATGACCATTGACCCCTTTTTAATTTTCYGGCAATGTTTACATCCCATTTGAAAAGGTCTTAAAGAACATTACTTGCTATGTGGAATTAGGAAAAAACATTGAAACCCATTCAGATTTCTCTTCAGAATGTAGCTAGTACTCTTATTTCTCAGGAGCCTCTTTCTGGCAGCTCTAACTACTCTGTTCTTCCGTTCAGAACTTGTGGGTTTTATAAAGACTTCTTTAAAATGTGAAGAGAAGAGGGTGTATATGCATGCTTAAGGAGTGCTTAGTCTTGATTAGTGATACATAGGAAATCATATAAGATCTTATTTTTACCACAATTTATTAATTTGATGCTATGTATAATGCTATTTTATTTAACAGGAATAATCAAGCCACTGAGTATATTTGAACATGGAATATTATTTTTGCTTCCATTTTTCCCTACAAAATTTCCATGATTCAAAAAGACTTCTCAGTTCTCTTGCRTGTCTCTGTGATGAAAATCACTGTCCAATATCATCAGGGAATGCATCCTCTRAATGTGCTGCTTCACTTCTTGTCCCCTCCAGTGAAGGCAAACCAAAYGTTTAAATGTGATTAGCCCATTTCAAATTTCTTGCATGAGTATGAAACAAGTTATAGTTTAGGAAAGAATTTGTTCTTTTTTATAGTTATATTACTTTGAATGTTTGAAATGGTCAATATTTGAAACGGTTTAAAGCCATTCAAAAGTGACCAGGATACAGAACTGAATGTAGTTTGTTTCCATTGTTTTTCATATGAGGATGTATAACAGTGCTGGTCATTTTATTTTCTTCAGGATGCAGCCTGTAATATGTTTTTCACTCAAATATTATATATTAAAAAAAAAAAAAAAGGGGGAGAGGAATAATTTTCTAAATAACTTGGAAAATAATTAGAATTGAAGCAGAAGAGAGAATAAGTAAAGCAATTTTTTAAAAGTAGTCAGATAATTTTATGGTTAGTCTTACGAGAATTATGCAAAACAGTTGGAATTCAGACTACTGTCTACATTGTTATATTCATTACTAGTACGGTATTTAATATGTTCTTGGCATTCTGTTGCCCATTACAATAATGGGATATAATGAGATCTCTTTTTTAGTGCCCCAGGTGTAAAAAGTGTATTATTCAGGGTTTCTCAGGCAACCACTGGAATCTAGCCAGCACTGAGGTGTGCTTGCTGGTAACCGGAGACAATCTGCACCCTCAAGGTGTGTGAGGACTGTGGCTTCAGCCCAGYCRGCAGCCAAGCCCCACACAGCCACTCCCTCACTCTCYCCAGTCAGGCTGGGGAGGGTAGAAGTGAGAAAACTCTTGGATTAGGGTAAGGACAGTTTAATAGGAGAAGCAAAAGTTGTGCACCCAAGCAYACCAAAACCAGGAACTCATTYACACAATTCATTCAGCAMTTCCTGTGTGCAGGCAGGTGTTCATCCATCTCCAKGAGAGCAGGGCTCCATCACATGTAACTGACAAATGCCACCACTCTGATAATTCTCTGCTTCCTTCTTCCTCCCCAAACATGAAATCCTGAGCATGATGCCATGTGGTGTGGAATGTCCCTTTGGTCAGCTGGGGTCAGCTGTCCTGACTCTGTCCCCTGCCAGTTTCTGGGTCATACCCAGCCTCCTCACTCTTGGGGGCAGAGTCTGAGGCAGAAAAGACCTTGATGCTGTGCAAACACAGCTCAATAAGAAATAAACATTCTCATGTTATCAGTGCTGTTTTCAGCAAAAACATGAGACATGGTCCCCTACTAGGTATTATGAAGAAAATTAACTCTGCCGCAGCTGAAGCCATCAAAGTAACTTACCTTCTTACAAGGTCCAACTTATTTATAATAGTCCTACCATGGGAAACCTTGCATCATGTGCCACAGAGAAAACATAGGATTAAGGCAAATTTATTAATCGCTCAAAGGGAGCATCCCACCTACTCTATGTTCTTGATAAATTTAAATATATTTATTTKTATTAAGTTATATGGACAAGGTGTTGTGAACCCTGGCTTTGATCCAATAAATCACTGCATTGATAAATGGGTAACTTTTCATTTTATCTCCGAATTTACTAAAAGTTTTGCTTAATCACATATACCAACTCTGCCTATAAATTACTAAATTACAATTGACAGTGAAAGAAATAAATTCTTCTTTGTAGYACAGATAGTCTGTTCATAAATTCTGTGTTATTGTCTGAACTTTTCCAGCATAACCATATGAGTAATTCATACCAAATGAGTAATTCATAAAAACATCAATCTATTTTATCAGYATTTTCAAATTAATAATTTTAAGAGAATTAATTATTCAGGTTTAAAAATCACCACACTTTTTAACTATGTGCAAAGTACAGGTAGTCACATTCTAACCTAGGGGATAAGTAATCATACAGATGCTATTATAAAATGCTTCTGATATTTTTCTCCCAGTGTCTTTGTTTTTCTTCCCTTTTTTCCCTGTATATCTCCTTGATGATCATGCAAATCTACAAGAATAACGACCTATCGAAAACTTGAGATCTCTGTAATTTTGAAATTTAGTGCTTCTCCAAGTATTTACAGTTTTCTACTATATATGTATGACACATATCATTAACCCAGTAATTCATTTTGCCATGGCTGATCCATTCCTAAATGCTCTCTGCAGTGCCACAAGCATTGCCTACTGCACAGAACTGATGACTAATGCTGTCTGACAACTTGCACTACAATTTCTGGAGATACTAGAGTAGCAAATWTATAATGTGGGTCATGTTAATGTTCTTGAAATCATTAAAAAGTTTCTAATTCTAAATCAAAATTTAATTTAGTTACTYGATTCAGCCAAGTACAACTTATGAAATTTAATGTATGTAATATCAATACATGATATAATTGAGTTTCCAGTGATAGTAGATTTGGTTGCTTGAGAATGCAGAGTAGATATTTTCATAATTASAAGTTTTATGATTGGGAACTTAGTCCCATAAAAAGGAATGCAGGAAAGTACCTTTTTTATTTCTTGTACTGGAATGGTGACATGGAGAAAAGTTACTGTTTGAATTCTTGATAGACAATTTTTTTCCATCTATGCCTTAGCCTTGATAGCCCTGGAATATAACATTTTCCTRTGAGTATTGTGATTCTGTCTCCTTTCTTAGGCACTGTGACTCATACATAACCATACATACAGAAGGGTATGAGCAAAGGCAGTTAATAGYAGCCAGTCAAGGACACCTCCACATTATTTTAATTTCCCTGCTAAATTTATATATTTATATAATATTTATATATATAATATAAAAATAGATCATGTTTTCCTTGATTCCCTCAATTTGATTTCTGCAGTAAGTCCTCCCTGGGTTTAACAACATGCATGTGTTTTCGTGGTTGGTAGATGGCATTTATTCCTAAATTCCTCTGGAAGAATTCAAATTATCGGGACTCTGCCATATATTGTGCTTAGATTAAATTTTCTCTATTTTTCTTAAATTCCAAAAAATCCCAGAAAGCTCATGGGTCTTCTAGAGTTCATGTCTTCTTTAGCCTGTGGTATATTTACATTTTTAATGACGTTTGTACACTGTTGGTCAAAGTAGCTCTAGGCAAGCCATTTCAATAAATACGTGTTGAATAGTATATGATAAATGAAAAATTAAGTTCTCTTGGAAAAACTCCTATGTGTTACAAAATATTACAAAATGCAGATGATTTTTGTAAGTTGATTATGCTGTCTATAGGGTTTCAATGCTTAATTAGAAATTATGATTATAGGAAACTGAGAGATAGCACCATGTCTTTCCTGTGTCTTTATTCTTTTATAGTGAATTAAGAATCTCATTTTTAAAAGGACTTTTTAACGATAAAAATGTAGGGTGAAAATTTGTTGACTATAAATATACATTTGATATTCYATACTTTACTACAAGTAATAAATTCAGAGTTCAAGATAGAATAGCAGTTTATCATCTTGTTAGTTAAATGGTGCTACCTTAGTGGTAGGAGAGGCAGCAGAAGGAAACTTATATTTCTTTAATTTTGARTAGTAAGGGAACTTTGCAGAATCAGATATGTTTAGTTTGACTAAAAACTTACTTCTGATTTCTTAGCTACTGGGGATACAAAATATGTTTGGGTCTTTTACCTTTTTTTACAGGTTTCTTTTATTGCAACCTAACAGTTTAAGGATGCCAACAGAGATTTGATATTTGTATTTTTAAAGCGATTACTTCAATGTGTGTTTTTCCTCATTGTATTACGTAACTGAGAATAATTACTCTGATTCTATATACCTGTGACTTTAAAAAATAATTTATACATTTTAGGTGAATATTAATAAATGTCTCTTAATTTTATTGATAAACTCCTAACTATTTGTTTGTCTACTAAAGATATTATAACTCCTGTTTTCTGCCTCCATTTGTTTGCAATCATTCAAGGTAATGATTACAGGCTCAGACTCTCAGTCACCATTTCCAGTACTATTAGAAAAATTTCTACATACATATTATTCATAGGAAGCTGTATAGTTAGATAAAATATGTACATGCCTTTGGGCTGGAGGGAGATTAATAGTGTGTTTTACAACAGCAACAATAAAAKTAACTTTAYATCAAATCAAATTAGCACCAYGGAATCCTAATAATCCTAAATACTTCCTTGGACACYATTATTGGACATATATAAAACCCATAATAGTTAATGTACTGTTGAAGATCAAGATGTAGCAGAAGCTGCAACTAGAAAAATTCTTCAGCTATCCTTTGTCATACTCTCATCTTCTATGCTTTTATTCCCTAATGTTTATACCGGTATTTGTAAAAACTAAATGTTATTACCATGACCCTGTAAAGTTCATAAATATCCTGTTGGAGTAAATGTTCAGAGAATCAAGCCTCAGATTCCTAAAATGTTAAATACCTTTAGTATTCTTACTTTGCGACTCCTAGTAGATGCAAAGTTTTAGGGGAAATGCTAGAAAATTAAAATTCATATAATAATAATTTTTGAATAGAACTTTAAAGAGAAAATATGCAACTCTGCTTTTTAAAGTAAGGAAACATACAAGCTGGTTTTTAGTTCTTAACTGTTCCWACCTCTGCTTGCTTTTTAAATCCCGTTTCTCTTTACTTTCTTAGTCATGCTTAATGCTGAACTCTGACAGGCATTTGGGAAAGGGTGCAATAGAAAATGTGYAGCATGAAATATTGTGGCCAAGTAATTTCTTTTAAAGCTGCTTCCAKCCAGGGATAAAACTTTCTTCTTTCCAGAAGATTCCTTCTATTGTATATTTTCAATACTGTTTGGGTCTTTTTTATATTTTACGGTAAAATGGAGAAAGCAAGAGAGAGAGAATGTTTTCTAGCAGGTAGGAAAATTCCACCTGATTGGAGGCTTGTGTGTGCATGCATTTGTGTTTGTGGGGCTCTGTAACAAATTGTTCTTTCTTTAAAAAAACYCACCTGTTTTTAATTTTTATTTTTTCTTTAGAAATTACCAATAGATTTCAAAAGCAAATAAAAAAACAAAAAAAAAGGGCAACAAACAAGTAGCAATCTTTCTTTTAATAAAGCAACTCCCACTGTCTCTCAGATACATATTTTGAAAAATCCTCCTCTTTATGAGTTTCTCATTGCAGTGCCTATCTCAGCCCTAACTGAGTCTCACAGGGTCAGGGCTGTGCACAGGATTTCTAGAGTGCCATTTTTAGTGCCAGTTTGAAAGCAAGAGACTCTGGGCCATACTTTGAAATATCATTCAGTGACTGTTTGATGGGACTGGAGTGATTATTTAATTTATCATTCCCTAAACACTGAGTACATTTGGAATCTCTAATCTGATTTTACTAGAACAGAGAACAGAAGCATGAACTTTTAAAAGCACAGAGCTCAGATAATGAGATAAAGCTGAAAAAATGTGAAAAAGAAATTTCTCCTGCCTTATTGTCTTTTCAGAGTTCTYTTGTCTTCCAGGCTTGCTATTAGCTGAGGTTCTGAGACTGGATTAGTACAAATGGATATTGTTGATCCCTTGAAAGTGGCTAGCTATCATTTTGGAGGGGTTTATGTTTGAAAATACCCTTTTGTTCCCCGCTGTATGCTCTCCCAAGTCAGCATTTTTACTGTCTWGTGATCCCCCTGCTTGCCTACACACCAGAGATCATCTCTGGCACCTAGGCACTCTTTCTGCTTTCATGAAGGAGCAGTCTCCCCTTCCAAAGGCTCGTTCTGATCCAAGACAAAAAGCAACATCCATCTGCCCCCTTGCCTGGATCTGGACTTTTAAAGAAGTGGGGTATGGTAGTTCACAGTGACTATGTCAAGCAGATTCCACTCTTGACACCTTTTAAAATCAAAGGTCAAAGCTGCTCAGAAACAGGTTTGCAAGAAACAGGTTTACTCTGTAGGTTTGTATTATACCATGAATGCATAGGAAGAAAAGCTGTTATTCAATGCTAGTTTGGTCATTTAATGAAGTGACATAATTTATGTTGCTACCTCTGTCATTCTAAAAGGAAAAGCTGTCTGCCTTTGTGCTTTCTAAGTGGCRTTTCAGGATGTTTGGCCAGTAACTTACATTTGGTTGATGCTTTCCATGCTGCAAATGTATGCAGTGCCTATACAAATGTCTTAAGTGGMGAGCAGTACCATCAAGAAGAGGGCTTGTAGCAGTTAGGTAACATTTGTGCTGCCATTTAAGATGTTTTCACTGGTCTCTGGGAGGCAAATCTGACCTARGTTTTCTAGGAAAGACTTTCTAGAGTCTAACCAGCTGCATGGATAGAAAGCAGCAWTCATGTACTCTGTGTTTTTCCGTCCTTGAGACTCCTTGTTTTGACCTTCCGGACCCCCATCATGATGCAGCCTTGGGCATTAATTCCAGATGCAAAGTGCTGGGTATGACTTTCCCAAGATGTTCCAGAATGACTGTTAATTACATTGGATGTGGGTTGCCACTGCTGTGCTGGTACTAWGTTCCAGTTTCTGTCACTTGTGCTCTTATTTGCTCCCTGTCTGCTTTGCCTGAAATGAAAGAACTCATTTAGTTGAATGTATTTACCTGAAGAATTATAGTTTGGTCCCATGGCTGTGAGGCTGGTTGGAGGCATTTGGCACAGAATCAGTTTCAGTGGATTGTGGCTGCCTGTTCTTATTGTATGAGGCTGCCAGTTGTAGTTTATAGTCTGCGTGGAGCAGCTAATCTCTCTCTGGTGTAAAGGGCAGAGCTGCRTTGCTGTATACTATACATTACATCTCCTGCCAGCTGGAAAGATTTCTAGGCACTTTGGAAGATTTTTTTTTTCCTAAAGTAAGGACTTTTACTTAGTTTCTATATGTAGCTTTTTTTCTTCTCTTGATTATCTCTTAGCAACAGGCTTGAAGAGTGTTAAGAAGATTAAATGAATAAATGAAAAAMAGACTGGGGGGAATTCTTTTTAACTCACTCCAGAATAGGAAAGAACAAATGGAAACAGATGTAGCATTGATCTGCATCTGACCATCATTGCATCCCACAACTAACCAATAAAGGATGGAACAACTGCAGGTGTGTTCAATTGACATTTATCACAACTGTGTGGGTGTAGAATTGTTTAGAAAGACATGGAAGAAAAGCCCCTCTGAATCTTTTCCTTAGCTGATGATATATGAATTCAAAACAAAAATCAGAAAAGTGCTAAGTAAAATTTACAAGAGGAGGAGGTACACTATAAATTTAATATATTTGTTCTATTTGAAGTTGAAAGCTAATGCAATCATTTCTGGATAGATTGAAATWAATCCATAATGTAAAAATAAGAAGAGTTAATAATATGGTGAAAGTTAGCTTTTTCATGTTTCATCTTCCCATGCAATGTTTGGAACAGATGAAAAKTAGGGAATTGCTAGTTTAGGTTCATGCACACTTGCCATGAAGTACAAGAACGGCTATACTGAGTCACATATCCTCATCTAATATTCTGTCTCAGGTAGTGATCAAATATGAAGGCCTAGAAAAGAGTATAGAGATTGACTGTGTCCCTTTACTTTAGCACAGCTCAAATCCTGTGTTCATTTCTGGGACCCTCACTACAAGAAGGATATTGAGGAGCTGGATCATGTCCAGGGAAGGGCAACAGAACTGGTGAAGGGGTTGGAGCACAGGTCTTGTGAGGAACAGCTGAGGGAGGTGGGGGTGCTTAACCTGGAGAAAAGGAGGGGACTATATCTCTCTACAATTTCCTGAAAGGAGACTGCAACCAGATGAGAGTCAGTCTTTTCTGCCCAGTAACAAGCAATAAGACAAGAGYAAATAGCCTCAAATTGCCAGGGAGGTTTAGATTGGATATTAGAAAAAATATCCTCACCAAAAAGGTTCTCAAGCATTGGAACACATTGGTCAAGGAAACACTTGAGTCACCTTAGCAGTGTTCAGAAGGCATGTAGATATGACACTTAGAGACATGGTTTAGTGGTGGACTTGGCCTTGTTAGCTTTACAGTTAGGCTTGATGTTCTTAAAGATCTTTTTCTATCCTCARTGATTCTATGATTCTATTGTGTTCTTACATTACGTCTTTCCARTCTTCCTCTATTTTCATGGACTCAGTATGAATGAACATCTTATCTGGATATTTAGCAACCTGCTGTGAATCAGTCCTCCATGACCTTTTCAAGTTTCCTCTGAGCTCTTTTGAAACAAGCAATCAAATATTGTTTGGCAAGAAGTTCCACAATTTAGTCAACTGTTTTGAGCCTGACTCCTCTTGGCTCATCTTAGTATCCCCTATCTTGTTTTGAAATACAGTGTTTAAACCTCTTCACATATTTTTACTTGTTACTTAATTTTATAAAATTTTACCACATATCCCAGCTTTTTTTTTTTTTTTTTTTTTCCCAGGATGAAGAGATCAAATTCACTCAGGCATTCAGTGTAGGTAAGACACTCCATCCCTTTGTTTATCTCTAAGTTCCTGAGATGTAGAAGGAGAGAAGGGCCAGAACTGTGCATGATATGAAGAAGCAGATGTACCACGGATTTGTATAATGGCATGGTTCTATCAAAGCCAGATGTAGTTTTCAGGATTACTTATGTATTTCAGAGATCTCACTATAGGTTTGTGAGTTGATGCAGGCACAATTTCCCCTCTAGAGATAGATTCAGAGCAGGATCCTGCTTCATCCATGTGAATTGCTAACTAGGAGGTTATGCTGAATGTCCTGTTTTGTGGGGTTGTCCAAAGAAGCTAGCCTTGATCCCCAAAGGATAAGCCCAAAACAAACAAGTGACTTTACATGTGTATGTCTTTATGTCTTCTTTAGATTAAATCAGGTCTCTATATAAATGAAATAGTATCAAATCAGTTATGTGTAAACCATCTGTGAGTCCAATTATTGCTCCCTCATTTGAAGATTTCATTTTCAGAGTAGGAGAAAAAAAAAAGTYATCTGTGCCATGATAGAGAAATTATTTGATAACAGAATTATTACAAGTAAAACACAAAATTTTTTTTAATTTTATTTAACCATTGCCATAACTTGAATAATTTTACTGGGATCTAYAGTCTTTTGCATTGTTTGAAGACCTGGGTCAATAAAGACAACCTAAGTTGAATTTGTAGCAGTAAAATTATCATTAAAACAGTATTTATTAATGGTTCTGCAAATGCATTTTCTGACTGCAAAGAACAGGAAGAGTTTGAGCCTACAGTGTATTTATTGGTTGCATGTGTAATTAAAACCAAAAGTAGAGCAATTTAAAATTGCTGGAACCAATTCAATTAACTAGGAATTGCTTTGTCCAAAAGTGAGCTATTTGAGCAGCTGACAATGTTATGGTTAAAGAAGACAAAATAAATTGTTCTTTTTAAGGAAGCCTTTCTGATGCAGCAAGTAAAGGGCCCAGTGTTTTTGACACTAAAAGACAATCTTACTTCAAAGTTGACAGGTAGGTAAAACAAAAGCTGAACAATGTCCTCTGGTTTCAGAACAAGATCTGAGAAAGGGTCAGAGTGGAAAATATTCTTCAAGCTTTTGAACAGACTTTTTCCACTGTTGTACATCCAGTGCTATATGTATTTTTGTGATTTTTTTTACTTTCTTATTTCACCCCCAAAACATTTCTTTAGAGCAGGTAGCAGCTACTTGGTATATTTAAGGGACATTCTTTATTTATTACCTTTGATGTTAACTGATAAACATGTGCATGAACATGTTCACAAGTCCACTGTAACACTGGTCATGTTTCTGTTCTTTCTGATGTCATATCTTGTTTTAGCTTTTAAATTATACAGACTTTGGTTGAATATTGTTCAGAGACTTATATACAAAAACCAACTCAGATCAACAACTTACCTTTCAAATGAGTAAAAGTATCTAGATGGGGAGCAGTGAAAAAATCCCAGTTGATCAGATGAAGCCAAAGTGATTTCCATGTCATTTTTAATTTGACTTTCATGACTGTTTTTTTTAAAATCCAAAGTCCATAACTGAGAAATATCATGAAGTTCATGGAAATGTTCTGTTTACTTATCAATAATGAAAGAATTGCTTGATTTTAAGTTTTGATACAAGAAGGTTCTAAATTCAGTAGTATACTTCAGCTGATCTCAAGGACTCAGCACAGGCTTAAGGGTGCTTCTCAGTTGCTTGCAACAAAGAAAAAAATAAAAAGGGTACAGAGCAAGAATTTTTATAATGGTACTTAAACAAAGGGTCTGTCTTCACAAGTTAAATGTGATGCTGCTAATTTATAAACTCTGCAAAGTTAGCAGCAGAGATTACTCAAACAGTACATCCAACATATAAATATGCTTCAATGAAGTACATTTTTTAAAATACAGTCTGTTGAAATCTCTAAAATCCTTAAAAGCAATTCACTTCCTAGCCAGAGATTAATARCACCATAATGTTATTTGTATTGTTACACTTCTTAATTAACCAGCACACAATGAGTTTACACAGGCACTAAAAAATCCCTTCTTAAAAAGGTTTTATGAAACCATTTGTAAACATCCACAGGAAAGTAAAGCTCAGTGGATCTACCAGCMCAATATTAGCTCTATTTGCATGTCATAAAAATACAGGTACTCATTTAGTGGCGCCTGATAACTTTTATAAAAGAACAGGGGCAATATAATTAGAAAAGAAAGGACAACCTGGCTGTTGGGGATTTATCTGCACTGCAAAGTTRCTGTGACTCGTTGCTATGAGGAGCTTTAATTAACCATCAATCACACTGAATGTTTAAATGATTACATACATATTGTGATGTACAACATGCAGAACTGCTCGAGGCACCACAAAAAAACCTGTATAGAAACCAGTGTCAAATGTCCCATTTGTTATAATAACTGCTCTTTGACTACATTTATTATTTAAGGTAGGGATATGGAATTTATGAAGCCAACTGAGATTAAAATGGGAAGTAGTTTTCAGGTTAAGGAAATGCTGGAATGACTTTAAACCTTCAGTCTAAAGTGATAAGTTTTATACTGGAAAATAAATTAGAAAACCAATGAGAAATAAACCAGTAATAACTCCTATTTTATTATTATTAGYATTCATATTGTTACTCAAAATACTTTTACCATTACTTCTTCTCATTTCCTAAGAGAAAGTGGGATGTTTGCAAAAGAGCCTAGCCAGGAAGGTAATTATCTGAAAGAAGGGATTGATTTATTAACCCTTAGTATATGAGTTAGCTCACTGTCCTGGAGTGTCTTTAAATGATGATTATTATCTTGCTCTGTTAGCTTTGCATTCCAGATGATCTGTTATTATAATTAATCTCCACCAGTACTTCAATATTTTRGCTGTTGAAGGAGTTGAGGTTCTAATACAGACCAAAGGTTTAATACCTATGTGTAGTGTCTAGCTTTAAACATCTGAGTAAGAATACTGTTGGGTCTACTTTRGTAGATTCCTGAAATTGATGGCTAAAGAAATAGAAGTACTCTGAATTAATCTCTCCAATAAATACTGAAGATTTTACACCTCTCTAACTTCATTAAGAGATTAGCCTGGTAAATTAGCCTGCTAGTTCAGGTGTTTGAAATGCAGKTAAATTAATAGTCCCTTAGCCTCCTATTTGAGTTGCTGTGGACAAAGCCTGGTGTAACAAAATTGATTTTCCACACTTTCAGGTTTCTTAGAATGTTTCAAGGCTCTACCTAAGATATAAGAATTGCACAAATATAGTGTACTCCTCATCCACAAGGAAGTAAATGTGCCCAAGTTCTTAATTGCTGTTATGTGAAAAAGTCCATAAAGCATCTTAAATGTTTATAACAYATCAGATGTCCTACCAGTCATTCTCAGTGTTTCCACAGTAATTTTAGTAAGCTATTTTATTATTCTGTATTCTTCATTCTTACTGTTGCACAAATGTATTTTAAGTCAGTAAAACCCTATTTGTTCAGTCATCAGCATTCTGTTTTGGAAACAGATTAGGTTACTACTCATCCACTATCCAGCATATTTTAAGATAATGTTATCTCTGTTGTGACATGGCAATCTCAGATAAAATACTACTGCTAAGTGACCTGTCTATAAGAAAAAATAATGGAAATATGACACCATGGCACACTGTTTTAGTTGTTGTTATATGCAAAATAAACCTATATTTCGGTTCACTAAATTCTTATGTCTAGCTGTTAAAATATACCTATACACAAGAAAACTGAAATTTTCTTGGCATCCAGAATAAAAAAATCCCACAGAGAGAAACCTTCTCTTGAGTTATGTACAGTGTTTACTCTGTCTGTAACTCGATCCTTTTTTCCAGACTTGTATGTCTTGCCTTAATTCAGAGAAACAGTTGACAGTGTTCAAAGCTGCTTTGATTTCAGATGTTGCTGAAGGTGAAGAAGGATGACAAAATACAGCTTTCAGCTCTGTGCTCCAAAGGTCTTGGTATGACTATCCTTATATGGCAACTTAAGAACTTRTGAATTCACCCAGCAACCACATTTAATATAATAAAATTTAAGCTGAAATCAGCAGGATTTTGCTGACTGTATCTAAGACCCTTGCTTATTTTGACATTTACCCCACATTATTTTTATCATTGTGGGATTTCACTGTTTCCTTTTTTCCTTTTTCATTGTCTTCAAATGTATTTTATCTAGGAAAATATGTTTACTTATGATTCATTGAACATCTGATTTGTTGGACATAGGAAAAGTTAAAAAAAAATAGCATTTTTATTGAGTAYAGCTTGTATGCCAGTACACTGTGAATTAGACATTAGATATAGGAAAAGATTATGATATTCACAGATCTTATTGCATRTATTTTCTAAATTTGATAACACTGGAAAACTGATATTTTGGAAGGTGGTGAAGGTGTACAGGGAGAATGGGGAATGGTTTCCAAGGAAAAACAGGAAAGTCAGTATTTAATGGAAAGTGAGGCTGATTAACTAGTGAACAGTTTAAAAACTGAATGATAAAAMAGTGTTTGTTCTGCCTAGCAAAAAGCAAGGAAATCATAATTTGGGCTTTCATTCTTCTTCTGAATTGATTTGATTCAAAAGCCAAATGGTAATTGACTGAATTTTATACTGTCCAACACATCAATAACCTCTCATTTTTGCGATTCTATAAAGTGCTCTTGGCTGTAGGTATGGGAGGGGTCAGAGGAACCAGAGATAATTGCTCTATGYTAAGGGTACTTTCCTTCAGGAAATTCTCACTGGGTATCTTAAGTCATCCATAAATTTCTAACATATGTTATATATTTCTTTCTGAACCTTTACAGATGGTTGAGACTATTAGAGTCCCATATGAAACAGACTGCAGTAGACATGACATTCARACTATATACCATAATGCACCAATTTTGGCAAAAGTAGAGTTAATTTCYTTCATATTGCTGCCAAGGGTCTATATTTTGGATTTGTGCTGAAAGCAAGATGGATAGAACAGAATTTTTTTTTTTGGCTGGGTAGTCCCTATGTACAGTCAAGACCTTTTCTGCTTTTCTTTCTGCCCTGCCAAAGGGAGATTCTAGGATTCTAGACCTTATGGCATCATGCTCTGTGTATAAAGCTAGGGGAAGAAGGGAAGTTGTTGAGAGTGATGGCATATATCTTCACAAGTAATTGCTATACACCAGGGAGCCTTACTTTTTTTGGAAATGGCCTGGCTATGGAAAGTGGTTAATTAATTCCTTGCTTTTCTTTGATTTGGGTGTGGCTCTTGCTTTTCCTATGARCATATCTTTATCTCAACCAATGGGTTCTCTGACTTTAACCTTTGCAATTCTCTTACCCACCTCACCAGGGAGAGGTGATCAGGGAGCTGTATGGTRCTTCCTTGCCAACTGGAGTTAAACCACAACACATTAATATCCAGCTTAATGCATTAAAAAAATTAAATTAACTCACACAACAACTACAAAGTTGTCTTTTCTTCATTAGGATTTAACTAGTTTAGTTGCRAAGTGAGAAACATCTTTTCTCCTCACAGGGAAGACAAGGTTACTAAGAATGAATCTTTCATATCTTTCCTCCTCTACGGTGGCTCTTTGTGGTAATTTCAGAATGACCTTGCCTGTCCCACAGTGCACAGAGGTGTCACATTTCATACTCTGACTATAATTCTGTTTCTCCATTGATAATAGGTGTGAGTCTGCATGGTACTTTCCTTCTCAGTGTCTGGTTATTTTTAGAGTTAAGGATCATTTCAATTCTTTAARGAAATARCATTTCAATTCTTTAAAGAAATAGTAGGTTTCCCATAACTGTTCAATCCATATGAGAAAATAAATTTTACCTGGTTATCAGGTGTTAAGGGTTTTGTTTTTCTTATTTAGCCACAGTTTTATGGATTGGAATATGCACTTTTTTTTTTTTTTTTTTTTTTTTTTT